>JAQPPZ010009411.1:0-17888 GCA_028583015.1 Wollemia nobilis | reverse complement strand
AGAAGGCGATTGACATAAGGTGACTAGTAGAAGGCAACAAGTAGAAGGTGACTAGCAAAAGGTGGCTAACATAAGGTGACTGGCAGAAGGTGACTGACATAAGGTGACTGGAAAAAGGTGACTAGCATAGGATAACTAACACAAGGTGACTGGTAGAATGCAACTGACATAAGATAACTGGTAGAAGGCGACTGGCATAAGGCGACTGACATAATGCGACTGGTAGAAGGTAACTAATAGAAGGTGACTAGTAGAAGGTTACTGACACAAGGTGACTAGTAGAAGGTGACTAAAAGAAGCTGACTGGTAGAAGGCGATTGGCAGAAGGTAACTGACACAAGGTGACTAGTAGAAGGTGACTAAAAGAAGGTGACTGGTAGAAGGCGATTGGCAGAAGGTGACTCAATTTATCTGTATGCTTCTTTTACCATTAAATTTCATTTTTTAGTTTATTAATGGAAACTCAATAAGGAGGTTTATTCTGCTTGCAAACAATATTCATGGGACAGTCATAGATTTTGTTGTCTCTAGTAGTAGTTCTCTTTTATACATGTTATTTTCATATTTAAAAATGTTCTTTGTTCATGTTATTCTTCTGTTCATACAGGTAAAAATTTCTACGATCTCTGGGATATTCTATTGATTTTGATTATGATTTGATATTATGACTACCCCCTTAAGCGACGAGTTGATGAGGGTAATGACAATGATTAAAGTGACGATGTCGCTTGACCACCATGGATGATCTGAACAAATTTAGATTTAAGAAAATTAATGCCTTGGCTAGGCCTAATTCGGCTTTTGATTCCAACTATTAATAGTGATTGCACATTCCTATCCCATGGAGCAATCAGGCTACAATAGCCATCTTAGGGAATCAATTTGATACAAATCCAGTCATATTTGTGTTGAATCAAATTATCGATGATTTGCTAAAAGATGTCATAGAAGAAATGACATGAAATACCTCATACTCGTGGAGCATTTCGGCCTCGAAGACATTCTTAGGGATTAAAAGAAGCATATAATATCAACAATGACTATTTTTCCCTTAATTTCCTTATGGTAGTTTACTCATCTTATCAGATTGCATGGAGCACAAGTCACTGCAACGACCAAGTGTATAGGGTAAATTACTGAATACAAGGCACATTTGGTGTTATTAATTATTTAATTTTGTTTTTATTTGTTTTGAATTGTGAATTAAATTTATTTATTTTGCTGGGAGGTGTGGTGTTCTATGAAAGGATTGTCAGAGCGATGACCTCGGATGTACTTTATAATCTCATCCAGATTTTTTATTTTTAATCGAATATCGATGCTTGATCATCACCAAATTTCCAAATTTATTGCTTTTATTGAAATTTTATCCAATGGGAGTCATTAATGTGCCTTTTTAGACCTTCCCACAGTGTTATTTAACCATATCTACTACCAGTTGCAAATCGTAGCTAGGGCCTACGGTTCCCAATTACAATTGTGGGAACCACGGCTAGGGCCTGCGGTCTGAGAAGAATAAGAAAACCCTATAAAAGGCTCAATTTTCAAATATCCTTCATTATTCCTTGACACAACTTGCAATATAGAGCTCTGACAGTGACAACTAAGAAAATGAGCTGCAAACATACCAAATTTTACACCCACACCTACTCACAGCACGATGGCAGAGCATGGGCAAACTTCTTCAAGCCACGATGGCTGAGGCGAGGGCAAGGTAATTTAAAACCAAGACCTCGCATACATTACCAATAAAATGAACCAAATTAAGTAATTGGATAATCAATCACATTAAATTATTGGCAATGAGCCACACCTTAGGCTAGGTTAGCTTTGGTTTACTTTTTTTTAATTTTTTTTCATTTTTAGTCGCGGTAAAATACCCAACGGGATTTCAGTCAGAGACCGCAGGTACCAGTTGTGGTTCCCAATTGATCAATTGGGGACCGAAGGTACCAGTTGCGGTTCCTAATTTATCAATTTGGGACCACATCTACCAGTTGTGGTCCACATTCAAAATCCCAACGATCAATTTTTGACCACATGCGAACCACAGAGTTGACCTGCGATTCGCAAACTTTAAAAAAAATTATCAATTTTTTTATTTTTCTAAGGCTAAATAGGCAAATAATATCATTTTATGCATTTTTTTTTTGTTTGAGTGACATTTTTTATTTGTATGACTACATGATGACATTTTTTTGCAATTTTATCAAATTTTAAATGTTTTTGACAATTTTTAGGTCATTTTTAAATGTTTTTGCTTGTTTTTAGTTATATTTTCCTTATATTATGCTTTTTATTTTAGAGGTTGACCTCTAGAGCTCGTGACCCCAACATCCTTAAAAATATTTGTGGGCAGCTCACTGACGGTGAGCATTCTTGGTTTAGAATCGTCAAATTTGGCTATGTACTAGATCTACCCACTATCAAGGTAGATTAAACCTACTTGACTACGTTGAACCGGTGCTAGAATGCACAGACAAACACATTTCACCCGTACACAAGTGAAATTACGATGACATTGGAGGATGTCTACAAGATATTTAGGATCCCCATTGATGGTGATGTCATCGTCTGTTCTACTTTTGGGGCTAAAGGGTCCTTTTTTGATGTTATCTTCAATGCTCAGAGCGAGTAGGTTCAACACGGTATTGATCATGGAGGGGTCTATATTGGTTACTGGTAGGGAAAGAATGTATTCTATGTACACGAGGTTGTCTTTATGCACTTGGTGGTGCAAGTAGTCCTTCCAGACTCCTTGGGCATGAGGATTCCTTGGAACCTCTTAGCCACTATTCGTAGAGTGGTTTAGAGCTCAGTGGCCCAGTCGTTGTGACTGGTTTGGTGGAGCACCATACTCTGCTAGTTGTATATAGAGCTATACCAAATTACATACCGAAGCCACTGAGGCGTTAGCTATAGCTTACTCCTTCATATTTGGTGTTGGTAGCACATCAGGATAGAGCACCCTGGGGAGCTGCCACTGCACATTATTGAGATAGATGATGCTCACCAGTGTTATGTTGTCTACTGGCCTCGAGAGGAGGAGGGGTTCAAGAGCAGGACCCATGCTAGTGATGTTCAACATTATATCACATGGTTCAAATCACTCAGTCCTGATGACATTGAGTGGAAATCATATATGGATTTCCTAGCATGGACTGGGGTAGGCAAATGGCTTCGACAGGCTCACTGAGATAGGTGGCTACTCAGTCAAAAGGTCAATATTACAGAGTATCAGTTCTACTCTCGTGTCCTGTGATAGTTCAAGATAGTGCAGGAAATCTTTGATATCCCCTTATCTTATATGTGTTTGGCATTAGAGTAGCACCAGGTTTTTGCTTAGTGGTGAATTTTGCAATTTAGCATGAATATTCGAATTTCCAAAATGTCAATTTTGTGATTTTTGGGACCATAGAGGTCGGCCCATTCACCTGAAAATTTTGGGATATAATTTTTTTTAGGATAAATTCACCCCATTGTCATAAGGTTTCCTACCCAATTTTTGCCCTAAATTTATTTAAAATAAGAAATATCCCACCTAAAATGCCCCTTATACCCCATTATATATAGCTAAACCTGATAATGACTCTCATACAATTACAACATTTTTTTTAGATAGCAAGCAATACAAAGCAGAGTACTGACAAAACTAGAGTCCACAACTGCCAGAAGGCGACTAGCAGAAGGCGATTGATAGAAGGCGATTGATAGAAGGTGATTGATAGAAGGCGACTGGCAGAAGGCGACTGGCAAAAGGCGACTGGCGAAAGGCTACTGGCAAAAAGCGACCGAAGAAGGTGACTAGTAGAAGGCGACTGGAAGAAGGCAACTAGAAGAAGGAGACTGGAAGAAGGTGACTAGTAAAATCTACCTGATAGAAGGCGACTGGCAGAAGGCAACTGGAAGAAGGCAACTAGCAGAAGGTGACTGATAGAAGGTGACTAATAGAAGGTGACTAGTAGAAGGTGACTGACACAAGGCGACTAGTAGAAGGTGAATGGCATAAGGCAACTTGTAGAAGGTGACTAACAAAAGGTGACTGGAAGAAGGTTACTGACACAAGGCGACTGGTAGAAGGTGACTAACACAAGGTGACTAGCAGAAGGAAACTGACATAAGGTTACTGGCAGAAGGTGATTGACATAAGGTGACTAGTAGAAGGCAACAAGTAGAAGGTGACTAGCAGAAGGTGACTAAAACAAGGTGACTGGCAGAAGGTGACTGACATAAGGTGACTGGAAAAAGGCAACTAGCATAAGATAACTGACACAAAGTGACTGGCAGAAGGCAACTGACATAAGATAACTGGTAGAAGGCGACTGGCATAAGGCAACTGACAGAATGCGACTGGTAGAAGGTAAATAATAGAAGGTGACTGGCAGAAGGTGACTGACATAAGGTGATTAGTAGAAGGTGACTAAAAGAAGGTGACTGGTAGAAGGCGATTGGCAGAAGGTGACTCAATTTATCCGTATGCTTATTTTACCATTAAATTTCATTTTTTATTTTATTAATGGACACTCAATAAGGAGGTTTATTCTTCTTGCAAACAATATTCATGGGACAGTCACAGATTTTGTTGTCTCTAGTAGTAGTTCTCTTTTATACATGTTATTTTCATATTTAAAAATGTTCTTTGTTCATGTTATTCTTCTGTTCATACAGGTAAAAATTTCTATGATCTCTGGGATATTCTATTGATTTTGATTATGATTTGATATTATGACTACCCCCTCAAGCGACGAGTTGATGAGGGTAATGACAATGATTAAAGTGACGATATCGCTTGACCACCATGGATGATCTAAACAAATTTAGATTTAAGAAAATTAATGCCTTGGCAATGCCTAATTTAGCTTTTGATTCCAACTATTAATAGTGATTGCACATTCCTATCCCATGGAGAAAACGGGCTACAATAGCCATCTTAGGGAATCAATTTGATACAAATCCAATCAGATTTGTGTTGAATCAAATTATTGATGATTTGCTAAAAGATGTCATAGAAGAAATGACATGAAATACCTCATACTCGTGGAGAATTTTGGACTCGAAGACATTCTTAGGGATTAAAAAGAAGCATATAATATCAAAAATGACTATTTTTCCCTAAATGTACTTATGGTAGTTTACTCATCTTATCAGATTGCATGGAGCACAAGTCGTTGCAATGACCAAGTGTATAGGGTAAATTACTGAATACAAGGCGCATTTGGTGTTATTAATTATTTAACTTTTTTTTTTATTTGTTTTGAATTGTGAATTAAATTTATTTATTTGGCTGGGAGGTGTGGTGCTCTATGAAAGGATTGTCAGAGCGATGACCTCGGATGTACTTTATAATCTCATCCAGATTTTTTATTTTTAATTGAATATCGATGCTTGATCATCACCAAATTTCCAAATTTATTGCTTTTATTGAAATTTTATCCAATGGGAGTCATTAATGTGCCTTTTTAGACCTTCCCACAGTGGGATTTAACTAGATCTACTACCAGTTGCAAACCATAGCTAGGGCCTACGGTTCCCAATTACAATTTTGGGAACCACGGCTAGGGCCTGTGGTCTGAGCAGAATAAGAAAACCCTATAAAAGGCTCAATTTTCAAATATCCTTCATTATTCCTTGACACAAATTGCAATCTAGAGCTCTGACAATGACAACTGAGAAACTAAGCTGCAAACCTACCAAATTTTACACCCACACCTACTCACAGCACGATGGCAGAGCGTGGGCAAGCTTCTTCAAGCCACGACAGCTGAGGCGAGGGCAAGGTAATTTAAAACCAAGACCTCGCATACATTACCAATAAAATGAACTAAATTAAGTAATTGTCTAATAAATCACATTAAATAGTTGGCAATGAGCCACACCTTAGGCTAGGTTAGCTTTGGTTTACTTTTTTTAAATTTTTAGTCGCGGTAAAATACCCAACGAGATTTCAGTCAAAGACCGTAGGTACCAGCTGCGGTTCCCAATTGATGAATTGAGGACCGAAGGTACCAGCTACGGTTCCTAATTTATCAATTGGGGACCACATATACTAGTTGTGGTCCACATTCAAAATCCCAACGATCAATTTTTGACCGCATGTGGACCACAGAGTTGACCTGCGATTCGCAAACTTAAAAAAAAATTATCAATTTTTTTATTTTTCTAAGGCTAAATAGAAAAATAATATCATTTTATGCATTTTTTATTTGTCTGAGTGACATTTTTTATTTGTATGACTACATGATGACATTTTTTTGCAATTTTATCAAATTTTAAATGTTTTTGACAATTTTTAGGTCATTTTTAAAATTTTTAAATGTTTTTGCTTGTTTTTAGTTAGATTTTCCTTATATTATGCTTTTTATTTTAGAGGTTGACCTCTAGAGCTCGTGAGCCCAACATCCTTAAAAATATTTGTGGGTAGCTCACTGACGGTGAGCATGCTTGGTTTAGAATCATCAAATTTGGCTATGTACTAGATCTACCCACTATCAAGGTAGATTAAACCTACTTGACTACGTTGACCCGATGCTAGAATGCACAGACAAACACATTTCACCTGAATACAAGTGAAATGACGGTGACATTAGAGGATGTCTACAAGATATTTAGGATCCCCATTGATGGTGATGTCATCGTTTGTACTACTTTTGGGGCTAAAGGGTACTTTTTTGATTCTATCTTCGATGCTCAAAGCGAGTAGGTTCAAAACGGTATTGATCATGGAGGGGTCTATATTGGTTACTGGTAGGGAAAGAATGTCTTCTATGTACACAATGTTGTATTTATGCACTTGGTGGTGCAAGTAGTCCTTCCAGACTCCTCGGGCATGAGGATTCCCTGGAACCTCTTAGCCACTATTCGTAGAGTGGTTTAGAGCTCAGTGGCCCAGTCGTTGTGACTGGTTTGGTGGAGCACCATACTCTACTAGTTGTATAGAGAGCTATACCAAATTACATACCGAAGCCACTGAGGCATTAGCTATAGCTTACTTCATATTTGGTGTTGGTAGAACATCAGGATAGAGCACCTTGGGGAGCTGCCACTGCACATTATTGAGATAGATGATGCTCACTAGTGTTATGTTGTCTACTGGCCTCGAGAGGAGGAGGGGTTCAAGAACAGGACCCATGCTAGTGATGTTCAACATTATATCACATGGTTCATATCACTCAGCCCTGATGAAATTGAGTGGTAATCGCATATGTATTTCCCAGCATGGACTGAGGTAGGCGAATGGCTTCGAAAAGCTCACTGAGATAGGTGGCTACTCAGTCGAAAGGTCGATATTACAGAGTATTAGTTCTACTCTCATGTCCTGCGGTAGTTCAGGATAGTGCAGGATATCTTGGAGATCCCCTTCTCTTATATGTTCTTGGCATTAGAGTAGCACCAGGTTTTTGCTTAGTGGTGAATTTCGCAATTTAGCACAAATATTCAGATTTCCAAAATGTCAATTTTGTGATTTTTGGGACCATAGAGGTCGGCCCATTCGCTCGAAAATTTTGGGATATAATTTTTTTTAGGATAAATTCACCCCATTTTCATAAGGTTTCCTGCCCAATTTTTGCCCTAAATTTATTTAAAATAAGAAATATCCCGACTAAATTGCCCCTTGTACCCCATTATATATAGCTAAACCTGATAATGACTCCCATACAATTACAACATTTTTTTTAGATAGCAAGCAATACAAAGCAGAGTACTGACAAAACTAGAGTCCACAACTGCTAGAAGGCGACTAGCAGAAGGTGATTGATAGAAGGCGATTGATAGAAGGTGACTGGTAGAAGGTGACTGGTGAAAGGCGACTGGCGAAAGGCGACTAGAAAAAGGTGACCGAATAAGGTGACTGGTAGAAGGCGACTGGCAGAAGGCAACTTGTAAAAGCTGCCTGATAGAGGGCAACTGGAAGAAGGCAACTAGCAGAAGGTGACTGACAGAAGGTGACTAATAGAAGGTGACTGGCAGAAGGCGACTGACACAAGGTGACTGGTAGAAGGTGATTGGCATAAGGTAACTTGCAGAAGGTGACTGACAAAAGGTGACTGGAAGAAGGTGACTGACACAAGGTGACTGGTAGAAGGTGACTAACACAAGGTGACTAGTAGAAGGCAACTGACATAAGGTGACTGGCAGAAGGCGATTGACATAAGGTGACTAGTAGAAGGCAACAAATAGAAGGTGACTAGCAGAAGGCGACTAACACAAGGTGACTGGCAGAAGGTGACTGACATAAGGTGACTAGCAAAAGGGAACTAGCATAAGATAACTGACACAAGGTGACTGGTAGAAGGCAACTGACATAAGGTAACTGGTAGAAGGTGACTGACATAAGGTGACTAATAGAAGGCAACTGGTAGAAGGTAACTAATAGAAGGTGACTGACAAAAGGTGACTGAAACAAGGTGACTAGTAGAAGGGGACTAAAAGAAAGTGAATGGTAGAAGGCAATTGGTAGAAGGTGACTCAATTTATCTGTATGCTTCTTTTACCATTAAATTTCATTTTTTAGTTTATTAATAGGAGGTTTATTCTGCTTGCAAATAATATTCATGGGACAGTCACAGATTTTGTTGTCTCTAGCAGTAGTTCTCTTTTATACCTGTTATTTTCATATTTAAAAATGTTCTTTGTTCATGTTATTCTTCTGTTGATACAGGTAAAAATTTCAACTACAGGTAGTGGAAATAAGGGAGGAGAGTCTTCCAATAAAAGGAGTAATCCTCAAATACTTTCCTAATATTTCAAAACCCAGTTTGCCATCAACATATGCACAAACTGAAGGTATGAACACCTTTACTCACCAGTTAATTTTTTTACTTTATTAATTTTAAATATAATATCCTCAATTCATAAAAAAGTGTGTTTTTTGGTTGATGGCTTTGTTCACTTTTATCTGTAGAAAACACTAGCATGCTTTTAAATGCCATAGTGATAATGAATCTACTATTGACACTAGAATTATATCTATAGAAAACACTGTTAACCCTGGTATTCCTCCACTTCCACATATCCATGATAATAAACAGTCCACACATGAAGATAATCTCAATCAAATCGAACAACAACATGAAGAGATTCCTGAATCTAGCATGCCAAGTGGAAAAGAAACTAATAGTTCTTATGCAGTCCCTACTTTCGGAGAATCTTCATCTAAAAAAAATAAACGTGTAAGGTTATCTAGGTGGACAATTAACAGATAATTTTAGCCTGATTGGATATCAGAATTTCCATTTATTGAGCCAGTGCTGCTAGATATTAGTGATGATATAATAGAATTAAGATGCATAATTTGTAGTTGGAAACACGAAAATGAGCATAGATTGCAACTTAAAAAAGATATAGTAGAAAAACATTGTGGAAAGGTTTATATCAAAACAAAATAAGGTGATCAAGCAACACAAAAAACTTATAGGTGGAAGGATGTATCAAAGTGTGCACATATGAGATATGTGGAAGAATATGATAAAGAAATGAAAAAAAAGCAAACATTGGTTGAGAAAGGTGCAACGATTCAAGCCCAATTTCAAAAAATAAATAAGTTAACTTTAGCTTCAAAAATTTTGTAGTTTGTTGTTGTATTTTCTATTCTTAAGAAGGGTAGACCTATGTCTAATTTCATAGATTATAAATCTCTATTTTGACTAGCTAATGTGCAAAACTTACCCAACGCTCATTGGTCAAATCGAAGTGGTTGGGAAATTGCAAAATGTCTATCATTGGTTGAGCATAATGACCTCAGAGAGAAAGTAAAAAAGGCAAAATTCATTTCACTTTCAATTGATGAGGTGATTGTAGTTGAAAATACATCTTGTATTTGCATGCATGTTTACACATTGGAAAATCATTCAAGGAAACCTCATTTACTAGGAATACGCAAAATAGTGGAAAATTATAATGCAAAAAATATTTACAATGTTGTTGTAACTATTTTAAAAGAAGTAGGAATAAATGAAATTGAAATAGCCACTAAGTTAATATGTGTTGGAGCTGATGGTGCTGCTACAATGCAAGGACACATGAATGGTCTTTGTGTTAGAATACAAACATCGGTTGCCCCATATTTGATCCCTATTCATTGCATGGCTCACAGAATGAATATTGCATACAAAATTGTGGATACATTTACAAATGTTGCCAGAGTGGAAGAGCTTTTTCATGAAATTCATGAATATTTTTCATGTAGTCCAAAAATATTTTTAGATTTTCAACAGTTTGCACTAGGAGTTACCGAAGGTAAAAAATTGTTGAAATATGTGGATATTGGGTGGATTTCGATGTATATACCAACATTAAGAGTTTTCAAAGAATATAAATCCTTGATAGGGTTTATGTATGTAAATCGTAGGGCGGTTGATAAGGCTAAATATTTACTCTTTCAAATGAGTGACTTTGAAACTCTTCTCACATTGTGTGGAATTCTTCCAATGTTGGAAAAAATGAATACTTTGATCAAAATTACACAAGAAATATCGATTTATATTGTGGATTTCATCAGGGCAAGAATACAAATTTGCATTCATATTGATATGATGTATGCATTTGGTAAAAATTTTATGGATCCCTTGTTTGAGAGTTAGAGAGCATTAACAAGTGTGAATAGTCCTTGAAACTTTTTGAAGTTCAATATTAACGATCATCTGTGTATTAATGTCCACGAAAATGAAATACCTTTATATTGTTATGGTGTGTGATTGGATATAGCTACAAATGAAGTTGAGCAAATGCCCATAACCTACAATAGATTTCATGTGGTTGTGGATGATACAAAACTTAAACTAAAACAAATAGCATAATCATTGACAAAAGAAATTAGAGGACATTTTCAAAGAGATGAATTGCTAGAGGCTATGGGTGTGGTAAATCCAATGTTTTGGGATCCTTGTAATGAATACCAGATTATAAATTCTTTGTTCCTCAAATACATGGGCAAACTTGCTGGTCATTTTAGTCAAAGTGTTGTAGTCAATGGCATTGAAATCAATGGTATTCTGAACAAAGATCTTTTGACAAAACAATCCAATTGTTTTGGAACAACAATGTCTGGTCAAGTTTCACAACTCTCTAACCATCATGAAGCAAGTTGTGGAGAATATTACAACCAAGTACTGTCTTAAAACATTCTATGAGTGAATATTTTCATTTATATGAATTATGTCAAATGATGATTTTGGTATCCATGGAAGATGAAAGGGTGTTTAGTGCACTTTCATATATAAAATCTAAAGTTTGAAATAGGTTGAACAAAAATTTGGAGAATTGCTTGAGAGTATATGTGTCGACCTATGAGGTGGAGGAGTTTCCTTACGAAATAGCATTATCACATTGGATTTATTTGGTAGAGAGAAGAGGTGTAACGAATATTGATAATGATGAGGATGATGGTAACACTGGTCATATTGTGACGACAAAAATTTTGGGAATGAGTGCAGAACATTTTGTACAATCTGAAAAGAGTTTGTTCTAGATTCCAGCATTATGATGCAAGGATGCATTCATTTGATTTTATTTCACATATTATCATTTGATTTTATTTCACATATCAGAATGAGAGGAAGCTATCATTTGATTTGATTTCACATATCATAATGAAAGGATTTTTTTATTTGATTTAATTTGAGTTCACATGTTATTATTTTATTTGATTTCACATATCTGAATGAAAGGATGCTATCATTTGAATTTATTTCATTTGATTTGATTTCACATGTAACATTATTTTTTTTTATTTGATGTTATGTTGTATTTTCTGACATTTCAAATTAATTCATATAACATAAAATAACATCTTACTGCATTCACATAATTCAATATTACTTAATATATCAACACAAACATTCAAAACATAACAAAATTCAAAACAAAGGTTTAAAAAGATAACACATATCAAACATTATTTCTTCCACTTAAAATTTCCAATAGATAACATATTTTTCGGAAATAGTCATTCATTGTTTCAATTCTAAAAAAAGATACCATTCATTGTTTCATGAATGATACATGGATTTTGGACACTGGGTGTTCAAATCACATGAGTGGCAAAGAAGAACTCTTTGCTACTTTAGACTCCTCATACAAATCCAACATCCGATTGGGTGATGACAAATCATTGGCAGTTGAAGGCATTGGAGCCATGGAGGTTCCAATGAAAGAAGGCATCAAGCAAGTAAGTGATATCTATTACACACCCCATCTTCAACACAATATTTTAAGTGTTGGTCAAATGCTAGAAAATAATTACAAGTTGATTTTTGATGAGGGTAAATGCACCATTTTTGACAAGAACAATAGTAATAGAATCATTACACAAGTGCCAATGTCAAAGAATAGATTATTCCCTTTGAAGTTTGGCCAGCCAGGAGAAAATAAGTTAGCAAATGTTTCTATTACCAATCCAAGTGTCCTATGGCACTTGAGATATGGTCATTTGAATTCAGAAAGTTTGAAAATGCTAACTTCACAAGCAATGGTAACTGGACTTCCCAAAATTCAAGATATTAAGGAAGTCTGTGAAGGGTGTGCCTTAGGCAAGCATGCCAGATCAAAATTTCCTCATGGACAAGCATGGCGGGCTAGCTATCCACTCCAGTTAGTGCATTCAGATATCTATGGTCCGATGCAGACCAAGAGTCTAGGTAACCACTCTTACTTCCTAATTTTTATTGATGATTGCACAAGAATGTGTTGGATATATTTTTTGAAGCATAAGGATGAAACATTTGCATGCTTTGTTGATTTTAAAGCAAAAGTTGAAAGTGAGAGTGGATATTCTGTAAAATGTCTTAGATCAGATAAAGGAGGAGAATACTCCTCTAATCAGCTTTTGAATTTTTGTAAACATCATGGCATCAAGAGGCAGTTCACAATTGCCTACACTCCACAAAAAAATGGTGTAGCAGAAAGGAAGAATCGCACCATTGTGGAGATGGCAAGATCAATGCTTCAGACAAAGCATTTGAGTAATTCATATTGGGGAGATGCAACAAGGACTAGTGTTCACATCTTGAATAGAAGTCCTACTTCAAGTTTGAAAGGGAAGACACCTTACCAAGCCTGGTATGGTAAGAAACCACATGTGAAGTATTTCAGAGTATTTGGTTCATTGGCATATGCTCACATTCTTGATGAGCTGAGAAAGAAGCTTGATCCAAAGAGTCAGGCATGCATTTTTGTAGGATACTGTGAAAACACAAAAGGTTATAGACTCTACAATCCTACAACTTGAAAGATAGTGATTTCAAGGGATGTGATTTTTGATGAAGGGGGAGAGTGGGGTAAGCCCCAAATATTCACTGATGTTGAAGCCACTGATATCGTTGCTCAGCAGGTGCAACTGTAGATACCACAGAAAGGAAAGCAGTCTCCTCCCACACATTCTCCAAGTCCATATTCTGATTCAACTACTTCACCAAGTCCTTCTCCACATCGATCAATAAGTTCCTCACCAATGGACATTGATTTTCCATCCAAAGGTAAGATAACTCTACAATATCATCCATCATATCAGATGTTGGATAAAAAATTTTCAAGAAGATACACTAGGAGTCAAGCTAGTGAAATGGAATATGTTTTACATATATTAGAAAGTATGCACTTGTATGGTGATGATGAATCCCAGTAGGAACCTAGGGGAGATCAAGTTAACTATGCTTTGTTAACTAGTGCACAACTTGAACCTTCTAGTTATGAGAAGGCATGTACTCAGAAGATTTGGCAAGATGCCATGAAAGAGGAGATAACCTCTATAAAAAATGACACTTGGGAGCTCGTGAAGCTTCCTAAAGGAAAGAAATGTGTTGGCTGTAAATGGATCTTCAAGACCAAGTTTAATGCTGATGGAAGCATTGAAAGGCACAAGGCAATATTAGTCTAAGAGTTCACCTAGTCAATCAATAACAATAATTAAAAATAAAACTTCAAAATAATAATATGATTTTTTCATAAATTACCTCTAACATTGATTTCAATTTTCAAAAACATACCGATCTTAAATATTTATAAAAATATAAATATATAAAGAGTTTTTATTTCACTTGAAACCCAACACAACAAAGATCTATTGTTTTTCAATGTTTCCTAAAGGTCCACCCACATCTACCTCAATATCATTTTCTTCTAATTCCCCATCCCTAACCAAAATTTTTGTTGTAGTTTTGATCCCCGATAACAAGGCACTCTCTTCCTTTGTTGGATCTTCTTTGAAAGGTGCATTCAACTCCTTCTCCTTTTCTTTCAGTTTAGCCTCGATATCCAGGCCCCAATCTTTGATAACCTTCTTTAGGTAATTATTTTCTCTAACCGTCTGTTGTAACCTCTTCTTCAATTCAATAGCATTATTAAAGCTAGTTTTGGCAGTCTTGATCAAAACTTTCATGGCACTGACTTGTTGCTTTAGGTGCTGGAAATTAGACTACAAAAAATTAATAAAAGAAGGTTAATATTTATAAACAAAACATATTTAACAAAAAATATTTTTGAGTTAGGTGTAGAACTTACATCAGTTGTAAGTCATGTTGTTTCTGCAACTGCTACTTTATTTTGATCAAGTGCCCATTCATTAAAATAATATTGGGCTTCTGCATTGAGGTTTTCCAAATGATTCATAATAACGGTAAGAATTTCATCTCTATATGTAGACTCGGCCTCCATAGTGCCAGATTCAGCTTTATGTAGCAAGGCATCGAGCTTTTGGGGCTCATTCTCCATCTTGAGAAACAACTCTTTTATTTTTGAAAAATTCTTATATCGATCATTGATGGCTTTAATAAAAACCTTGGCCCGATATTCCCATTCCTTCAATTTATCAATATTCAAAAGAAGAGTATTATGAAATACAACTTTACATGCATCAGCTAATAACATATTTTCAGAAACGTTTAGGATATCATATTCTATAACAGTACGAGCGGCAACTTGTTGTGGGTCAGAGGGGGAAAATTTAGCGACATCTACATTGACATCATCTTCTTCTTCATCAATGCCCTCTTCATCCTCAATAATATCACTTGCCTTTAAAGGGAAATTTTCATGATTCATACCCTGATAAAGAAAGTCACAATCAAGAGTTCTAGAAGGCATTTGAGATTCACTCTCAACATTTGAAAAATTCTCCAAGGTTAATATTGGTACAATAGAAATATTATATGATGATACATTTTGTCTCTGTAGCACTTATTTCATTGTGAGGTGATGGTGTGAGGAACATTTTACCACGCATGCGTGATTGGTTCCTCATAGGTGGAACATGAAGTGGATGGACCTGAACTTGCTTTAGGTGGACCTGGACCTGCTTTGGTTGTGGTTGTGGTTGTGTCTGTGGTTGTGGCTATGGTCGTGGAGGGTCAGGCGGTGGAGCCATATTTTTTGTTAGCCTTTTGAATCTACGAGGTATCTCTGTTAAATTTCACACAAGAAAATAAAATAAATCATTTGTAAATAATAATAGAATTAAAAAATATTTATTCAAAATATACACACCTGACTCAAACTCTGCAGCCATTGATATTTCAACCATTTGCCCTTTATCTGAAAAATATATAAAACACATTAAAAAAACATAATTTTAAGTCAAAAAAATAAATCATTTAAAAAAGCATTTTTGAACAATGTAGAGTAAGGTTACCTTTTGGGTTGGAGGTAACCTCTTCTACGTCGACTGTAATTGTTTCTCCAGTAAAAGGTGTCATAGGTGTATGCTGAATCCAACCATCATCAGACCTCACACGTTTTTTGGGAGTCAATGGTAATGAATGCGATTGCATGTCAGAATTAGCAGATACTTCCAGAATCCTAAATGTGACATCCCTCTTACTTGAATACTGAGATGCTCTTTTCCATTTTCAAAACAAAATTAGAGAATAAAAAGATAAAATTTAAAAAATAAAGTAAAGATATTTCAATAAATTTTTTTACCTGTATCTCACCATCATACATGCCAATAAACAACAAACTGGGGTGCAATGAAATGGGAGAATTGCTCTTTTGAAGGTTGAAATAAGCTTCCTGAAATAAACAAAGAATAAAATTGCTAGTAGTCACTGTGTAAGAAGATGCTTGAATTTTTTGGGCACTCAAAAGGTCAAGCTTCAGGTGGTTGGAAATGTGCATGCACCAGCCAAATTTACCGCCATCAATACAATGAAGCAATAAATAAAGTTCCCAAAAAGGCATTTCTGTAGGTCGCCCCTACAGAATAAGCCTTGCCTAAAAAAATTGAATGCAAGCATATAGAAATTTGTCTCCAAAATTCGAAATTTTTAAGCCCCTTTTGGACTTATAATAATTGACTGAAAAAAGAGAACATTATTAGAAAAATAAAAATAAAACAAGGAGAACATTTTTAGAGAAATGAAACTATAGCAGAACAATATTTAATGTTAAATAAAAAATAAATTTTCAAATTATACCTTTCAGATTGTCAAGATGAACAACGTAAATATTTCCTAGGGTGGATTTATCATCATCGGTTAAGACGTACTAGTTGTTCACCAATACACCATCCGAAAATGGTAGCCCTGTTAGTCACTGCACATTGGAGGGTTTAACCGAAAAACCAATTTTGTTGTTATCCATAGGGATCGAAATAGTGCACACATCATAGTTGTAACAAGAAACGATCTGTTGCATCAACTAAACATTAATGTTCAACTGAGGCATCTTCAACACACCAGCAAGTCCAGCAGTGTAAATCCACTAGGAATCTCTATCAAGAGTGTTGAAAATGCTCTTGATATTGGGGCAGAAGATGTACTTGAAATGAACTTTGGATGGAAGAGGGGAGGAACAACTAGTCATCTTTGAAAAGCAGGAAAATGCTGGCAAAACATTATAAAAATGTTGCCAGAACACTGCCAAAACGCTCTAAAAACGCTGCCAAAATGCACTAAAATTGCTTGGAAATTCTCTAAAAACTCTCTAAAACCACTATGGAAAATGCCCTCAAAATGCTGGAAAAAGTTTTTAAAGTTGCTCTGGGAAAAGTTGCAAATGACCCTGCAAATGAATTTATAGATTTTCTACATGGTAGGAGTTAACGCATGAACAACATGTGGCAAAATGGAGGACACATGGCACCATATTATTTATGGTTATGGTGGTCACCTTGTTCCACTCGCCATATACCAGTCACCATGTGCCAGTCACCATGTGCTAGTCACCATGTGCTAGTCGCCTTCTGCTAGTCACCTTCTGCTAGTCGCCATCTGCCAATCGCCATGTGTCAGTCACCATGTGCCAATTGCCTTCTTCCAATCACCTTCTACCAGTCACTATGTGCCAGTTGCCATGTGCCTGTTGCTTTCTGCCAGTCACCTTTTTCTAGTTGCCTTCTACCAATCACCTTTTGCCAGTCACCTTATGCCAGTCGCCTTCTTCCAATCGCCTTATGCCAGTTGCCTTGTGTCAGTCATATTCTGCCAGTCACCTTCTGCCAGTCACCTTGTGTCAGTGTCCTTCTACAAGTCACCTTCTACCAGTCACCTTCTGCTAGTCACCTTCTACTAGTTGCCTTATGTCAGTCACCTTCTACCAGTCGCCTTATACCAGTTGCCTTCTACTAGTCACCTTATGTCAGTCACCTTCTTCCAGTATCCTTATGTCAGTCACCTTATGTTAGTCACCTTCTTTCAGTTGCCTTATGTTAGCCGCCTTCTTCCAGTCACCTTATGCTAGTCACCTTCTACCAGTCGCCTTCTACCATTCACCTTATGACAGTCGTCTTCTGCTAATCACCTTCTATTAGTTGCCTTCTGTTAGTCACCTTATGTTAGTTGCCTTCTGCCAATCACTTTGTGTCAGTAACCTTATGCCAGTCACCTTCTACCAGTCACCTTATGTTAGTCACCTTCTGCCAGTCACCTTTCATCAGTCACCTTCTACCAGTCATCTTT
>JAQPPZ010009410.1:0-20265 GCA_028583015.1 Wollemia nobilis | reverse complement strand
TGGTAATCAAATCCGCAGAGGAAAGGACTTTCGGTGGGTTTGCACACCCTGGACTTGCGACCAACATTGAAAGGCCGAGAGGAAGAGATGCTCCTCGTGCTAATCTCCGGAGAAAGGCCAGCTCCTATACTAATCTACTTTTGGGGTTTGAGATAAGAGTGCAGGAAAGAGATAAAAGGAGTTCGGGTTAGAGAAAGAAATAAAAAGGGGTAAGGGTTAGAGAAAGAAATAAAAAAGAGTAAAGGTTAGGAGATTGATGATTCAAGGTGGGGAAGAATAGGAAGCACGATCACTCGCTAATAACTCAAATAGCAGCAAAAAACACCAATAATAGATGAAATAAACGAAGTGTCGAACTTCCTATGTATCCTCTGGACAGGTTTGCAGGGTTCTCCTCTCTCTCTCGCTGGAATTCAGGGTTCTCCTCTCCCGCTGGTAGGCGAATGTGCCCCACTTGGTTGTGAACGTAGTCTTATGCTGATCTTCATCCCTGACCCAGATTTTATTATAGCCGGAGAAACCATCAAGTGGGGAGAACTGTTGAGTGCTAGCCACTAAATGCAAGATCTGATCGATCTACGGGAGAGGATAATGGTCCTTGAGTGAAGCATGATTCAAGTTGCGAAAGTCCACGCATAATCGGATGTCTCCATTCTTTTTTTTGAAAGGGACCAAGTTTGCTACCCAAGAAGAATGCTTGATGGGATAAATGTTCTTTGCTTCGAGCATTTTTAGCAGTTCGGCTTTCATCAGGACCTCAATCTTTGGATTGACCGGCCTTTGCTTCTGTCGGAAAGGTTTGGCCCCTTCTTGTAATTCGATTGTATGTTGGATCAGTTGTTGATCATATCCCTTGAGGCCATGATAAGACCAAGCCACGATATCTGGGTACCTCTTACACAAACATCGAATTTGCTCTTTTTCTTTCGAGGTACAATCAGTCCCGACCTTTATTACTTTCCCAGGCTCTAGTTCTAAATCTTGATATTGCTGCACGTTGATCTGGATCCTGTGAGAGAGCGATCAATATTTTTTATCAAAAAGGCTCTCTAGCATGATCAATCCCTTGGGAATGTGGTTGTTCCTCAACTGGACCAATCCTTCATATTCTTATTCATCCGAGCTTCGGTCTTCGACTGTAGCGGCTTCTTGGATCATGAAATTGATGATCTGCTCGTCGTTGTCAAAAACGTGCCAGTGTAAATCTCTATCAGGGACATAGGGTCTATAGATCATCCTTACAGCCTTTGGCTTATGCACCATATCATCCACTAAAGAATATCGGGCTGCGATGTATGCTAAGACATCTACATGTCGATTCTTTTCTCTTGGAATAGACTGTAAATTGAGAGATTCAAACTGTTCGAACAGGTCCCATATCCTATTGCGGTATGATTTAAGATAGTGTTTCTTTGAAGAGCATCTGTTGGTGACCTGGTTGCAAACTATTTTGGAATCTCCTAAGATTTGAAGATGCCTTATGCCTAACTTGTCAGCTTTCTTGAGTCCCAAGCACAAGGCTTCATATTCTGCTGCATTGTTGGTGTAGCTCCACGTCAATCGGTAGAAATATTCCTTTTGCTCATCGGATGGAAAAATCAGAAGGATTCCTACCCCAGCGTCATTTTTACATCGAGCACCGTTGAAGAACAATTTCCATAGTCCTTCTTGAGCAGAAACCTTTCCTTCCATTTTAGCAGGTTTTTCAGAATTGGCGATGGTGTAGCACCCCACATCAGTCTCTATCATGGCATTGAAATATGCCAATGAAAATTCATCTTCACAACACAACTGTGCGAGGGATTCCTGGACCAGATACACTAGCTCTAGTTCCTCCGCGATTGTATGCACAGGGCCACTACTTTCTTCTTCGGACATCTTCTCAACTAGGAACGTAGAAGGCTTTTCATTATAGATCTTCACCTTCTTCCCTTTGAAGGGGATCTCTAGATGAGTGTAGTCCATGGATAGATATCCGCCCAGCTTTGTCATGAATTCCCTTGACAGGCACATGCTGAAGTAGGGCTCCAGATCCATGACTACCACATCTTGTATGACTACGATTTGAGGTGTCTTATGTAGCCGAATAGGAATATCTTTGATGACACCTACAGTCTTCACTGGAGGACTTTGTGACTGCTTCATGTGTACTCCATGCCTATTTCTTCGCATACTACCTTCAGCATTACTGTCGTCGCAGCTCCAGAATCTATCATGCAGTTATGCACGATGTATAATTCCATTTGTAGGGATAGGTAGAACGACGGTGGTCTATTTTTCCTCGTGATGGACGTGGACAGGGTTTGCACCAGGGTGAGTGGCTCTGCATTCTTTGTATTAATCCTCTTCAATGATTCTTGCAGCAGATCCACTTGTCTAGGAAGTTGCAAAGCATCATACAAACTAATTTTGGCTGGAATTCTCTTCAATTCTTCTACAATGTCATAGGCTAGGGAGCTATGCACCTCAGGTTCCTTTCTTGGTTCGTACTTGGTGTGATATTGCTATGTTGCTTCTACCCTTTGTCACTTGGTGAGTGAGGGAAGCTTGAGCTTCTCCTTAGCCTATTCTTTTGTCTCCACCTGAGGTGGTTCGACAGTGGCCTTTTGGGCCTTTTCCTTGACTGGAGCTGGCGGAGGAGCTTCGCTCGGGGCCGAAGAAGATGGTTGTCCCTTTTCAAATTGAGCATGTACTTTCAAAGGGGCCATATGAGTAGCATCCACCTCTATTGACCTTTTACCTCCCCTAGTAAGGACCGCGACTAGCTCTTCCTCGCCGATTGACAAGTTTTGATCCAATTGTCTGATGACGTTGACTTGATCGCCTTGACTATTGTTTGTTAGCGTCTGCACGTAGTGTTGATGCAACATGCATGTATTTTCCTTGTGAGGATCATTACATGTAGAGCACCAGTATACATGATGGGAAGTTCTTGGGACTTCTATTGCAGCATTTCTTGCCAAAGCTTTTCCTTGATGGACAACTTGGTCTTTGGTAAGTGTAGGCGTGGGATAAGACCTTCTTGGTAGAAATTCTTGTTGCGCTTGCTTCTTCTTGACCATGGTCATGTCGTTGGACAAGGTCTGCACTTTGGCATTTAACGATTGCATTTCTTGTAATATCTTGGCTTGCATATCATCGGCCTTTGGAACTGATGGTAAAGAAGCCATAGTCGGTATCGGAGGCAAGGCAGGATGTTGGAGGGGTGCAGGCAACATGGGAAATGTTGGAGTGATAGTGGGGGGTGTAGTTGAAAGTGTGAGGAAATGTATCTGTGGAGCGATGATCTGCGAGACAACAGGATGCAGGTTCCAGGATGAGATCGGGTATGTAGGGATTGCAAAAATCTGCGAAGCGATTGCGCTCGCATACTAGGCTTGAAGGAACTCGGGGAGTATGGGCATTGGCATTCTTTGAGGGAGTTTACCCATGGCTATGAGGTTCATTTCTGATTTCTTGGCTAACCCATACAACTTTGGAAAAGTATTGATATTTGAGTACCTTATCATAAGGCCAATATCAGGATTGAAGGCCCGAAGGAAGTAGTATGTCGCGGCTTCGTCAGTCGGGCAAAGCCCAAATGGGACTCTTTGTCAAGTTCGAGCGAACCTAACATTGAAGTCTGCAATTTCTTCTTGTGGATGCCTTTGGATTGAAGTGAATTGCTGTAGAAGAGAAGTTGGATTGACGAACTCATTGAAGCCTTGCATCAACTATCCGGCTAACTGGTCCCATCCCGTAATAGTGTCGGATGGCAGGGATCTATACCAATAGAGGAGTTTTCCTCTAAGGGAGAGAACCAGGAGCTTCACCATCACTCGCTCTTCTGTGATATCATGGATTCCCACTAGGGAAATGATGTCCTGGATATGCTCCAGAGTAGTCTTTCTGATTCCGTAGAACGTTGGGAACTTCTTGATTGCAGCAAGTGGAACTTGCCCTTGGCCCGTGAGATTCAACGGTGACGAAGAATTCCATGCTGGAAATAATTTGGGCAGTGGTTGCTGTTGTTGTTGTTGTTGTTGTTGTTGTTGCTATGCCATATTTGTGCCTGGGTTCTGTGGAACAGAAGTCCCTAAAGTCCCTCTTGGGTTGCTTGTCAGAAGGCCAATGGGAACAGAGGCACTAGGATGCTTTTGTGAGTTGGGAGGATTTGGAGGAAAACTAGCTGCTGTGCTATCGAAAGTTAGGCCTTGCTCGTCAACATCAGCCTCTTGCAAGGATGTTCCGCATAAAAGATATTCGGGGGTAACTAACCTAGAGCGTTCCCCAAAGGCATCAATATCAAGCTCAAAGAACTCGGTTTCCTCTCCTCTATTCCTAACTCTCCATCTTGTTTACATGAAGGCACAGGCTTTAGTACTGGTCTTTACGACTTAAAGATTCTCGGGTAAAATAGAGTCCCCAGATGCTAGGAGTATTTTAGTAATGAGAGCATCGATTCTCACTACTACTCAAGGGATGAGACTGACCGGGTCTCACCAGGAACTTGTTAGAACCACTGGCTTCGGTGAAGACGGGCTAGGAATTTTCTCAAATATGGGACCTTGAGTCCCATCGGGCGTGCCAGAAACTATTGGTCATCAAATCCGCACAGGAAAGGACTTTCGGTGGGTTTGCATGCCCTGGACCTGTGACCAACATTGAAAGGCCGAGAGGAAGAGATGCCCCTCATGCCAATCTCCGGAGAAATGCCGGCTCCTATACTAATCTACTTTTGGGGTTTGAGATAAGAGTGCAGGAAAGAGATAAAAGGAGTTCAGGTTAGAGAAAGAAATAAAAATGGGTAAGGGTTAGAGAAAGAAATAAAAAAGAGTAAATGTTAGGAGATTGATGATTCAAGGTGGGGAAGAACAGGAAGCGTGATCACTCGCTAATAACTCAAATAGCAGCAAAAAACACCAAGGACAGACGAAAGAAATGAAGTGCCAAACTTCCTATGTATCCTATGGACGGGTTTGCATGGTTCTCCTCTCTCTCTCTCTGGAATTCAGGGTTCAGAGTAACAGCGATTAAGAAGAGGGAATAACAAAAACCTCGATCCACCAGGCAGCATAAAAGAAAATGACAAAGCGTTTTTCCTCTCCTATGTATCCTTCAGGGCAAATTTCAAGGTACAGTTCCCAATCATACATTGAATTCAGGATTCAAAGTCTCAGTATGCGAGTGCAAATAGACAAAAGAATTAAGCACAAAAGGCAGCATAAAAGAGAGAAATGGAGCACAAAATTCTTTAGTATTAGATGCAGGACATCAAGTTATAGCAGCTTTCTAGGAGAAAGTTCCCCCCCTTTTACATTGCAAAGCTTGGGTTTTTATAGAGGACCCGGCCCTCCTAATCATTATTACAAAAATGGCGGAGTACGCCCTCGGGCCCTGAGAAATCGGCTCCTCACTGATGCTATGGATGACCTCTCAAATAGGCTACCAAAACTAGTAATGGTGACCGAGTCAACCGAGGAAAGATGAATTAAATGAGCCACCTGGGTGTCCTCGGATTGCAGGTGCGGTGCTCGAGTGGCAGCCATGCTTGTCGGGCCCTCCTTCTTAGACTAATATTTCACATCCAATTGCCAAAAATGAGCAGCGGGCTTATCGGGCAAGAAAATATGCATTTATGAGGCCCTCTGACTGCCTCGGGAAAAATGCCCAACTAAGGAAGCGTTCCTGGAAGCGCCTCATTGATTTCCACTTCGTAAAATTACTTCGGGGGCATGGAGTGTTGAAGTTGATCTTCTTCTATCCTTCGCTGCTTTGGGGGCAACACCGCTTCGCTGACGGGTCGAAAAAAATGCTTCGGGCCGATCTTCTTTTGAACAGGTGGTTCGGGGGAGTTTCTGCCAAAACACCTTCTCGACTTGCATCGCTTCGGGAGAAATCTTGCCGAAGTGGATATTAGAAATACTTCAGGCCCGAAGTATTTTCTTTGCTTTAGCTGATTCGGCCTATCTTTTCTTTCTCGACGAAGTTGGTTGAATGCCGCTTCGCAAAACTTTCGCCCGAAGCGGCTGTCAAAAATGTTTCGGGTGCGAAGCGTTATCTTTGTTTTCTCGGCAAACTCCTCGCCCGAAGTGATGATTTGAAGCGCTTCGGGCCCGAAACTCTTTTCTTTTCATTTTGTCCACCATGGGGCGATAGGGAAAACCAAAATTGCTATAACTTATAAATAAAATAAAACTTTCAAGAAAACAAATATTTTACAAAGTTTTAATTTTTCTGCCCCTTGGTGGAATGTGACAATATTGTCAACATTCTTGGCATCTCATAGGGCAACGAGCTTGTCTTGGTGGTAGAACCCTCAGCTTTCATCCATTGGGCCAGAGTCACCTCCAAACCCTTCTCCTTGTTCCTTTTCTGGGGATGCTTCCACAGCTTGTCCTTCTTCCTCTCCTGTCGCCATCGCTTACGCTACATCTTTAGCTGTTGGCAGTGGGGCCAGGCGAACATGGATATTCTTCAAGGTTCGGTGAACCTGAGACTAGACCCTTTTCATGAACAGCTCCTGATCTCCCAGAGATTTGACCAAGGTGCGAAACCTATCGATCTGCCCGATTTCTGCATGCTAGGACCTGGTATACAGATCATTTAGGGAAGCAACGATTCTACAGTATTTCAATATGTAATCAGCAACCTGCTTCTCTGTTATAGGTTCGGCCCACTCGTCTATCTCTGAGATGTTGCCTTCAAACTTCTGCCACTTCGACATGATTTCTTCCTTCGCTAAGGGCTTTCCATCATCATCCGTGAAGCTCGAGAAGCCTAAGAAGAAGAGGTCTTCGAAGTAGCCCATCGATGCGCGCCTCTCGCTTTCGAATGCATCCAGTAGGATTTTTGCCTTTTGAGCCTTCTTGGCTATGGTGAAAAAGGCGTGAACTGTGTCCTGGGCTATTGACCAATCACTTGCTGTTCGACTCATTGCTGTGAGCTTCAAATCTTAATACCTTGCATATTGGATCTTGAGGGCCAGCTTGAGTCGGGCTCTGACATTCTGAATGACTTCTTCAACGATTGGTCCTCCTTCGACGGCAGCAACCTGGGCTTCTACAGTGTAAACTAAAACTAAAAGAGCACTGGCAGCCCGAGACCTAAAACTCTTAAGCAACTATGAGCGAATTTCCTTGATTTTGCTCCTGTCGAATAGCCCTAGGCTCTCCTTCTCGTGCAGCTGCACCTGAGCTTGCAAGATTCTGCTTTCAAGCTCCTTGACCCTCAAATCGTTTTCGATTTGCCTTTGTGCCTAATTCTCAGCTGTGCATTCCAGCTGTGTTATCTGCAACCTTAGGGCGTGTGCTTCTTTCTGCATCAGCTTGCACTGCTCCTCAGCCTCTGCCAATTTGGAGCAAGTCCTTGCTAGCTCCTCCTCCAGCTTGATGTTAGCGCTCTCGACTTCGAACCTATGCTTGTTTGTGATGTTGGCGTGCGCCTTGAAGGTCTCGATTCCAATGTACATAGAGGCGAACTCCTTGTCCACGTTCAGATGCTCCAGGTCCTCTTCTTTATCTTGATATTCATAGTCTGCTGGAGTCATTTCATCCAAGGGCTTCTGGACTTTGGGTATCTTCTTTACTTTATGCACCTTTCCCGCCTCAAAGTCAAAGACGACACATTTCTCAATCTAAGCGAGCGAACGCCCTCTCTTCTTTCTTGCCTCTTTCAACATTCTCTCTGTGTTCTGTCGGGCTTGGATAAGTTTTTTGGCCAAGGGGGACTCTCGTATTGAGGACAGCTCGAATTCGAATGCGGCTAGGTCCAAACTCGAGGGGTTGAACAAATATAAGGAGTTGAAAGGGATAGCCTCGCCTGAAGGTTCGGCAACAGGGGTGACAGGGGCTTTAGCGAGTGGGAGCACGTTATGTACAACAAAGGAATGAGCCTCGAGGTTCGGTACTGAACTATTAGCTTCACCCTGGTTGATGACTAGAGGACTGGTGGTGTGGCTAGGCAAAGTAACTTGGATAGGTTTTTCCTGGCTAGAAGACTCAAGGGGAGTAGTTAGGGGCACGACGTAAGGAGGTGACTGACCTTGTGGAGGTAGGGTGGACTGGTGAGAGCTTTCGGCCAGGGCCGGGGTAGACTTACGAGCAACCAGAGCATAGGATGAAGAAAATGTACCTGTGTGCCCTCTTGGCAGAGCGATCATGGCGATCTCCTGGGTGATTGGCATTTGTTCCTTCTGGGCCTCGGTACTCTCGGCTTCCACGACCTCCATGAGTTCCTCTATGTCGATGATACCTACATCTAGGATTGCTTTGGCACTTGGTGGAGTTCCTTCGTCATTTACTTCGACCGAACCCGATATTGATCTTTGGGCAGGGGCGCTAGGCATGCCTGTACGTGGTCATTTTGGGAATTTCGGGGGTGCCTGGGTAGGTTCCCGCTCCTTTCTTTTCCTCCTCTTGAGGGGTTGCTCTGATTCTTCTATCACCACTTCGAGATCCTCAGATGGATTCTGTAGTAAAGCTTTAGGTGCAGCCCTGGCTGCTTTTTCCTTGGGGACATTATCAGTCTTCCTGGGGCCTTCGTCTGAACTTGGAGTGGCTAGTGGAATGAAATCGACGAAGAAAAAGGGTTTCCAAGACCCAATATTGGTCTAATACACAATCGCGAATTCTCTGTCCATTGTTAGAAGCCCGTAAGAATTCATATTTCGATGATGGACTCTCATAATCCACCACTCTCTTAACTGCTCCTCGTCCCAGTCCTTCAACTCCTCCTTTAAATCGTCCCTTGCTTTTCTCCAGAAAGTGGAGTTAGGAGTTGGGAAGGGGTACTGGTCTGGGTCGAATTCGACCTCCATAGGATAGAAGTCATGCCAAGGAGGCAACGTCCTCATCTCCTCTAAGTGCCACTCCAGGTCCGTACCATTGGGGTTATTCCTCTACTTCAGAACTTTGGGGTGAGGGTAGACATGGAAGTTTTTGCTTTTCAAATGATCCCTCATCACCCCTAGAGGGTCGTAGAGCCACCTTTGTGGTATTTGGAGCAGACCAAAATCGGTGAGCTTCTCCTCCAGGTATATGTTTTGTTTTAAGGCAAAGACTTTGATCACTCCCATCTTGAAGGGGAAGTTGCAAGTGTGTGCCCACTTTCGCCTATGGCCGTAGGTTTCGTTGGTTGCGTCACTTTGCCGAGCAACTTCTAGGGCAAATTGGTACTCCAAAGGGAAAAAGGGCAGCAAGAAGGGCTTCCCTATGAAGCTAAAAAGGTGGATCACAAGCCCTTTTGTTAATTGAAACACATCACCTCTTCTTTCCAGTACCACCTTATCTCTAAGGCCGAGAGGCACTCGAGGGCTAGACCCTGTCAGAATGTGCATTACAGGTCCCAAAAACTACTGATTGAAAGGGTAATAGGACTTTGACCTCAGCAAGATTCGGGTCCATTGGTATATAGGCAAAGGGGTCCCATCCTTGCCGGCTAGTGAAACATCACAATGGGGAAGGGCTTTATGTACATGAAAGAAGAAAAGCCAAACCAAGAAGGAATAAGGCTAGAAGTGAGGCTCCTTGCTAGATTCTTTTATGGATGACAATCGCATATGCAGATTTCGGGCCACCCATTCTACCCAATCGAAGAAAAATGGGTTGGTGTTTGATCACGAAGCATCGGGAGCGTAGAACTCTCCTCTGGAAATGCATTCGGCTAGCGACACCTGCCATGGGCATACCAAAGTATCGCTTGACAATCCCCCTACCCATGCAATGATAGAGAATATATTTGTGTTCTTAAAGGCCTCCAGGGGCAGGGGCATCTGGGGTCGCTTACCAGAAGGAAGTCCGCTCTTGAGACTTTCATGCAAGAAACTCAGAATGAAGGGATTAGAGGTGAACTTATCCATTTGTTCGCTCAGGCTGACCTTGCAAATGGCATAGCCTTTTGGTGGCCTTTGCTGTGGTGCGAATGCTTCCTGCACATCCTCCTTCAGAATGGAAAACAATTTTTTACCCGAGTCGTCCAACACCTGCCTGGTTTGTGGCTGATAGTTTTGAGCAATGGCGTATATAAGCTCGGGGCAGTGATGTGTAGGAAGGACCAGATACCAGTATATGTGGGAATAATACACCACGGCCCTCTTGTTCTCTACCGAGAGCCTGCTTTTCATGAAATCGATGGTATACCGAATCTCGACCATGGTTCTTGAGAGCTCTGGGTCTCTGATTTTTGCCCACTTATCGACAGGTGGTTCTATACTGGGCTCATCATTGGACTCTTCCCTTTCCTCCATCACCTGTTTTCTTGTACATGGGGGAGGATTGACCCTCCTGGGAGTCTATTTATTTTCTTTTGTGGCTCTCGCCCTCTCTTGAGTCATCGTCTCTGGTTCTTTTCCCTTTCGCGTGGGGTTCTTCCTTCCCATTGTGAGCGATTGCAGCAGAATAACTCATGATGTGGAAGAGTTCAGTGCCGCAAAACAAAGGACGAGGTAATCACAGAGAACAGTGAAACCCTTGATGCAGAAGCTCCTTAAGGTGACAGAATGCATGCTCGACCCTCACACTCGCAAATGGTTTGTTCTTAACTAGCTCCTGCATTTTATAGCTTCGGAGGGTAACCTCCTACATTTATGGCAACCATTGTAATTACTTTACTAGCCTGGCCCGAAAGTATCGCTGCGACATCTGATTGGCTATATGGCGACGTGTTACGCGGGGCCATGCAATTCGGCAGTTTGATTTTGTATTGAGAGCGCAGATCGTTGCCACCTGGCACTTTAGCACGGCTTTTGGGTTGTCGAACTGCCTTGGTATGAGTGCCACCTCCTTCGTATTGAGTCTATTTTTTGGTCCCCGAGGCACATCTTAAATTTTTTTGCCCTGAAGCGAGGTTCAGCGAAAATACTTCACCGCGAAGCTCTTCTTCTGGTTGATTTTCTTCATTTCAGGCCCGAAGTTCCCCTTTGCCATGCTGTTGCTTTAGTTCATGAATACCGCCGATCGAAACTCATTCCATCGAGGAGGGCTTCACCAAGAATTATTTCGGACCACGCCTTCGGCACATTTCTTTAGCGAAACATTTTGCATGTCCTTGATCTGTATGTCGTTTGGTTCCACGAGGATGAACTGCTTCACGGCAAACTTCCTTTCGTCGGCTACTTCGGACTGAAACCCCCCTCAAAGGTGATTTCGATCATGCTTTGTGAAGCCGAGGCCAGGAATCTAGCTTTTGCGGTTGAAGAGGCGCTTGCTCGTCAACATCTTTTGAACAGAGTATATACAAAGCATCGAAATCCTATATACAAAATATATGCAAGATTTTTTTTTTTTTTTTAGAGCTGTACATACTTCAGCGATTGAAGGTCTTCAGGTGAAGACCATTGACTGAGATTGGTAAGACTTGGCCATTTGCATCCTTGAGGATGAAGGAGTTGGCCGAATTCGCTTTTACTATTTCAAACAGTCCATCCCATAACGCGTCCATTTTGTCATGATTCCCAAGCTTGGCCTTCCACGAATCCCACCTCCATACCAGGTCTCCTGTTTTGAATGTGTGATCAGATGATTTCCTTTTGAAACATTCTCAGGTTACCGTAGCATGTCGTGCGAAGTTCTGGTAGGCCTTTTCACATTCCTCTTCTAGTTGTAGCAGCTGGACCAGGCGTCCCTCCATCGGGTTAGCTTCATCTTCTTCTAGCAACTATAATGCAGGGATTTCAATGTGAGTGGGTAGGATGGCCTCCTTGCCATAGACTAGAGCATAAGGCAAAGCCTTGATTGACCTTTTGATAGAAACCCGATCGGCCCACAAGGCTCGATCCAAAAGGAGGTGCCAAGTTATTTTGTTTTGATCAATCAGCTTTCTCAGTATCTTCAACAAGGTTTTGTTGGTGGATTTTGCCAATCCATTGCCCTAGGGGGTAGTAGTTGGAAGACACCTTGTGATATATCCCATACTTGTATAGGAATTCATTGATCTTTGTGCCTGTGAAACCAGGACCGTTATCTGTAATAATTGCTTCAGGAATGCCGAAGTGGGTAATCAGTCCTTCCAGGAAGGTGACCACAGTATCTTGATCGACATGTTTTGTGGGAACTGCCTCGGCCCACCTGGTGAAATAATTAGTCACAGTCAGAATGAATTTGTGCCCAGTGGAGGAGTTTGGCGATATGGCCCCTATGAAATCTAGTCTCCATTGTTGAAAGGGGCCCTCCACTTGTATCGATTGGAGTGGCATCGAAGCATTTTTGCTTCGGTCGGTGAACCTCTGGCATTGCTTGCACCTTCGGCAAACGAAGAAGGCATCGGCAAAGAGGGTGGGCCAATAGTAACCCGCATTGATTATTTTTAGCATCGTCATCCTTCCAGCAAAGTGTCCTCCAGATAGTCCTGAATGAAACTCACCCAGGATTCTCCTCTTGTCATCATCTTTTATGCATCTGAGGAGGACACCGTCAATGTTCCTGAAAAATAGGCCTTTTGGGCGCATAGTGTATCGGGCGGACCGCATCCTAAAATGTCTCTGCTACGAAGCATTCAGATGCGAGGGGCATCTGCCAGTGTTGAAATATTCCACTATCTTGTTGACCCAATATTTCTCGGCCTCTTCTTGATTAGCGAGGCATTATCCTGTTGACAAGTCATCCGATTGACAGTCTATTACTTCGGTTGTTGCGCTCTTCGCAAGCTCTTGACATAACGCGCGATCGTGAACTAGTTTGGTGGGCTTGATCTCAATATCAAACTCTTGGATTTTGCTTACCCAACCAGCTCTCTTGCTTCCCAGTTCCCCTTGAATAATGAAATTACACACATCGGGATGAATGACAAAGACTGTGGTCCGACTCTGAGAAATGAACTGTTTGAATTTTTTGAGAGAGTTCGTTACTGCATGCACTTGACGCTCGATGAAATTGTATTTTTCTTCATGGGGATTGATTATCTGGCTAAGGAACGCGATGGGATGTTCCTCTCCATCTTCCCCCTTTTGCGTTAAGACCACGGCGTAGCTTTCAGGTTCTCCTATTGCATACAGGATAAAATCTCGACTGTAGTCGGGGTTGATCAAGACTGGTGCCTGAAAAATTTGAGCCTTGATTTCTTTGAATGCTTTCCTCCTTTCTTCTGTCCAGACGAATTCTGTGGCCTTCTTTAAAAGCTTAGACATCGGCTTAATGACCTGGGCAAAGTTTGGGATGAACTTCCTTACGAAGTTAATCTGATCGAAGAAATATTGAAGGCCCTTTTTATCTGCTGGGATTGGGAGCTTCATCAGAGCTTCGACTCTGTCAGGATCCATAACGAGACCCTTTTTTGAGATTGCATGTCCCAGCAGCTTTCCTTCGCTGACTGCGAAGATAGAATTTTTTGGATTGATTGAGATGCCAAATTCCCGGCATTTTTTGAAAATTTGTTGAAGATGTTTTGGGTGGTTCTATCTCCTTTGGGAGAAGACGATCATGTCATCCAAATAGATAATGATAACCTTGTTCAGAAGCTCGCCAAAAGCAAGGTCCATCGCCCTCTGGAAAGTAGCTCCCGCATTCGAGAGGCCAAAATGCATCTGCTAGTAGGCGAATGTGCCCCACTTGGTTGTGAACGCAGTCTTATGCTAATCTTTGTCCCTGACCCAGATTTGATTATAGCCAAAGAAACCATCAAGCAGGGAGAACCGTTGAGTTCCAGCCACCAAATGCAAGATCTGATCGATCTGTGGGAGAGGATAGTGGTCCTTGAGTGAAGCATGATTCAGGTTGCAAAATTCCACGCATAACTGGATGTCTCTGTTCTTTTTTTTGACAGGGACCAAGTTTGCTACCCAGGAAGAATGCTTGATGGGATAAATGATCTTTGCTTCGAGCATTTTTAGCAGTTCAGCTTTCATCAGGACCTCGATCTTTGGATTGACTAGCCTTTGCTTCTATCGAAAAGGTTTGGCCCCTTCTTGTAATTTGATTGTATGTTGGATCAGTTGTTGATCATATCCCTTGAGGCCATGATAAGACCAAGCCACGATATCTAGGTACCTCTTACATAAACATCGAATTTGCTCTTTTTCTTCTGAGGTATAATCGGTCTCGACCTTTATTACTTTCCCAGGCTCCAGTTCTAAATCTTGATATTACTGCGCGCTGATCTGGATCCTGTGAGAGAGCGATCAATCATTTTGATCAAAAAGGCTCTCTAGCATGATCAATCCCTTGGGAACATGGTTGTTCCTCAACTGGACCAATCCTTCATATTCTTCTTCATCCGAGCTTCGATCTTTGACTGTAGCGGCTTCTTGGATCATGAAATTGATGATCTGCTCGTCTTTGTCAAAAACTTGCCAATGTAAATCTCTGTCAGGGACAGAGGGTCTATAGATCATCCTTACAGCCTTCGGATTATGCACCATATCATCCACTAAAGAATATCGGGCTGCGATGGATGCTAAGACATCTACATGTCGATTCTTTTCTCTTGGAATAGACTGTAAATTGAGAGATTCAAACTATTCAAACAGGTCCCATACCCTATTGCGGTATGATTTAAGATAGTGTTTCTTTGAAGAGCATATGTTGGTGACCTGGTTGCAAACTAGTTTGGAATCTTCGAAGATTTGAAGATGCCTTATGCCTAACTTGTCAGCTTTCTTGAGTCCCAAGCACAAGGCTTAATATTTTGTTGCATTGTTGGTGTAGCTCCACGTCAATCGGTAGCAATATTCCTTTTGCTCATCGGATGGTGAAATCAGAAGGATTCCTGCCCCAACGCCATTTTTACATCAGGCACCGTCGAAGAACAATTTCCATAGTCCTTGAGCAGAAACCTTTCCTTCCATTTTAGCAGGTTTGTGCGAGGGATTCTTGGACCAGATCCACCTCAGTCTCTATCATGGCATTGAAATCTGTCAATGAAAATTCATCTTCACAACACAACTGTGCAAGGGATTCCTGGACCAGATCCACTGTCTCTAGTTCCTCCGCGATCGTATGCATAGGGCCACTGCTTTCTTCTTCGGACATCTTCTCAACCAGGAACGTAGAAGGCTTTTCATTATAGATCTTCACCTTCTTCCCTTTAAAGGGGATCTCCAGGTGAGTGTAGTCCATGGATAGATATCCACCCAGATTTGCCGTGAATTCCCTTGACAGGCACATGCTGAAGTAGGGCTGTAGATCCACGACTACCATCTCTTGTATGACTACGATTTGAGGTGTCTTATGTAGTCGAATAGGAATATCTTTAATGACACCTACAGTCTTCACTAGAGTACCGTCCAACTGGAGGACTCTATGACTGCTTTGTGTGTACTCCATGCCTATTTCTTCGCATACTACCTTTGGCATTACTGTCGTCATAGCTCCAGAATCTATCATGCAGTTATGCACGATGTATCCTTCCATTGGTAGGGATAGGTAGAACGACGATGGTCTATTTTTCCCCATGATGGATGCGGACAGGGTTTGCACCAGGGCGAGTGGCTCTGCCTTCTTTGTATTAATACTCTTCAATGATTCTTGCAGCAGATCCACTTGTCTAGGAAGTTGCAAAGCATCATACAAACTGATTTTGGTTGGAATTCTCTTCAATTCTTCTACAATGTTGTAGGCTGGGGAGCTATGCACCTCAGGTTCCTTTCTTGGTTCATACTTGGTGCAATATTGCTCTATTGCTTCGACCCTTTGTTGCTTGGTGAGCGAGGGAAGCTTGAGCTTCTCCTTAGCTTGTTCTTTGGTCTCCACCTGAGGTGGTTCGACAGTGGCCTTTTGGGCCTTTTCCTTGACTGGAGCTGGCGGAGGAGCTTCGCTCGGGGCCGAAGAGGATGGTTGTCCCTTTTCAAATTGAGAATTTACTTTCAAAGGGGCCATCTGAGTAGCATCCACCTCTATTGACCTTTTACCTCCCCTAGTAAGGACCGTGACTAGCTCTTCCTTGCTGATTGACAAGTTCTGATCCAATTGTTTGATGACGTTGACTTGACCGCCTTGACTACTGTTTGTTAGAGTCTGCACGTAGTGTTGATGCAACATGCATGTATTTTCCTTGTGAGGATCATTACATGTAGAGCACTAGTATACATTATCATAAGTGCTTGGGACTTCTTCTATCGCAGCATTTCTTGCCGAAGCTTTTCCTTGATGGGCAGCTTGGTCTTTTGTAAGTGCAGGCGTGGGATAAAACCTTCTTGGTAGAAATTCTTGTTGTGCTTGCTTCTTCTTGACAACGGTCATGTCGTTGGACAATGTCTTCACTATGGCATTTAATGATTGCATTTCTTGCAATATCTTGGCTTGCATATCATCGGCCTTTGGAACTGATGGTAAAGAAGCCATAGTCACTATCGGAGGCAAGGCAGGATGTTGGAGGGGTGCAGGCAACATGGGAAATGTTGGAGTGATAGTGGGGGGCATAGTTGAAAGTGTGGGGAAATGTATCTATGGAGCGATGATCTACGAGACAACGGGATTCAGGTTCCAGGATGAGATCGGGTATGTAGGGATTGTAAAAATTTGCGGAGCGACTGCGCTCGCATACTAGGCTTGAAGGAACTCGGGGAGTATGGGCATTGGCATTCTTTGAGGGAGTTTACCCATGGCTATGAGGTCCGTTTCTACTTTCTTGGCTAACCCATACAACTCTGGAAAAGTATTGATATTTGAGTACCTTATCATAAGGCCGATATTAGGATTGAAGGCCCGAAGGAAGTAGTATGCCGCGGCTTCGTCAATCAGGCGAAGCCCAACTGGGACTCTTTTCCAGGTTCGAGCAAACCTAACATTGAAGTCTACAATTTCTTCTTGTGGATGCCTTTGGATTGAAGTGAATTACTGTAGAAGAGAAGTTGGATCGGCGGACTCATTGAAGCCTTGCATCAACTGTCTGGCTAACTGGTCCCATCCCGTAATAGTGCCGGATGGCAGGGATCTATACCAATAGAGGAGTTTTCCTCTAAGGGAGAGAACCAAGAGCTTCACCATCACTCGCTCTTTTGTGATATCATGGATCATCGCCAGGGAAATGATGTCCTGGATATGCTCCAAAGCAATCTTTCCAGTTTCATCGAACGTCGGGAGCTTCTTGATTGCAGCAAGTGGAACTTGCCCTTGGCCCGCGAGATTCAACGACGACGAAGAATTCCATGCTGGAAATAATCTGTGCAGTAGTTGATGTTGTTGTTGTTTTTGTTATTGTTGCTATGCCATATTTGTGCCTGGGTTCTATGGAACAGAAGTCCCTGAAGTCCCTCTTGGGTTGCTTTTCGGGAGGCCAATGGGAACGAAGGCACTAGGATGCTTTGGTGAGTTGGGAGGATTCGGAGGAAAACTAGCTGTTGTGCTATTGAAAGTTAGGCCTTGCTCGTCAACAGTAGCCTCTTGCAAGGATGTTCTGCGTAAAATATATTCGGGGGTAACTAACCTAGAGCATTCCCCAAAGGCGTCGATATCAAGCTCAAATAACTCGGTTTCCTCTCCTCTATTCCTAACTCTCCATCTTGTTTGCATGAAGGCACAGGCTTTAGTACTGGTCTTTACGACTTAAAGATTCTCAGGTAAAATAGAGTTGCCAGATGCTAGGAGTATTTTAGTAATGACATCATCGATTCTCACTACTACTCAAGGGATGAGACTGACCGGGTCTCACTAAGAACTTGTTAGAACCACTGGCTTCGGTGAAGACAGGCTAGGAATTTTCTCAAATATGGGACCTTGAGTCCCACCGGGTGTGCCAGAAACTATTGGTCATCAAAGCCGCACAGGAAAGGAATTTCGGTGGGTTTGCACGCCCTGGACCTGTGACCAACATTGAAAGGCCGAGAGGAAGAGATGCCCCTCGTGCCAATCTTCGGAGAAATGCCGGCTCCTATACTAATCTACTTTTAGGGTTTGAGATAAGAGTGCAAGAAAGAGATAAAAGGAGTTCGGGTTAGAGAAAGAAATAAAAATGGGTAAGGGTTAGAGAAAGAAATAAAAAAGAGTAAAGGTTAGGAGATTGATGATTCAAGGTGGGGAAGAACAGGAAGCACGATCACTCACTAATAACTCAAATAGCAACAAAAAACACCAAGAACAGATGAAAGAAACGAAGTGTCGAACTTCCTATGTATCCTATGGACGGGTTCACAAGGTTCTCCTCTCTCTCTCGCTGGAATTCAGGGTTCAGAGTAACAACGATTAAGAAGAGGGAATAACAGAAACCTCGATCCACCAGGCAGCATAAAAGAAAATGACAAAGTGTTTTTCCTCTCCTATGTATCCTTCAGGGCAAATTTTAGGGTACAGTTCCCAATCTCACACCGAATTCAGGATTCAGAGTCTCAGTATGTGAGTGCAAACAGACAAAAGAATTAAGCACAGAAGGCAGCATAAAAGAGAGAAATAGAGCACAAAATTCTTTAGTATTAAACGTAGGACATCAAGTTACAACAGCTTTCTAGCAAAAAGTTCCCCCCCCTTTTACATTGTAAAGCCTGGGTTTTTATAGAGGACCCGACCCTCCTAATAATTATTACAAAAATGACATAGTACGCCCTCGGGCCCTAAGAAATTGGCTCCTCGCTGATGCTGCAGATGACCTCTCAAATCGGCTACCAAAACTAGTAATGGTGATCGAGTCAATCGGGGAAAGATGCATTAAATGAGCCACCTGGGTGTCCTCGGATTGCAGGTGTGGTGCTCGAGTGGCGGCCATGCTTGTTGGGCCCTCCTTCTCAGACTGATACTTCGCATCCAATTGCCAAAAATGAGCAGCGGGCTTATCGGGCAAGAAAATATGCATTTATGAGGCCCTCTGACTACCTGGAGAAAAATGCCCAACTCGGGAAGCGTTCCTGGAAGCGCCTCACTGATTTCCACTTTGCAAAATTACTTCGGGGGCGTGGAGTGCTGAAGTCGATCTTCTTCTATCCTTCGCTGCTTCGGGGGCAAGACCGCTTCGCTGACGGGTCAAAAAAAATGCTTTGGGCCGATCTTCTTTTGAAAAGGTGGTTCGGGGGAGTTTCGGCCGAAACACTTTCTCGACTTGCACCGCTTCGGGAGAAATCTTGCCGAAGTGGATATTAGAAATACTTCAATCCTGAAGTATTTTCTTTGCCTTAGTTGATTCGGCCTATCTTTTCTTTCTCGACGAAGTTGTTTGAATGTCGCTTCGCAAAACTTTCGCCCGAAGCGACTGTCAAAAATGTTTTGGGTGCGAAGCGTTATCTTTGTTTTCTCGAAAAACTCGTCGCCCGAAGTGATGATTTGAAGCGCTTCGGGCCCAAAACTCTTTTCTTTTCATTTTGTCCACCAGGGGGCGATAGGGAAAACCAAAATTGCTATAACTTATAAATAAAAGAAAACTTTCAAGAAAACAAATATTGTACAAAGTTTTAATTTTTCAGCCCCTTGGTGGAATGTGACAATATTGTCAACAGTAACTAGGGTGACCGAATATTAGTTGTTAATTTTTCAATCAATCGCTTTGAGACACCTAACTTTTGGCAACTGAATCAGAGTTGTATACCCTTTCTTTGGTGAGAAAATCTTGGTCATTCATCTTTGATCCAATCATATGGTAGTGCCTAACCTCGAGTGGGTGAATCTGGGTCATTCACCCTATTTTTGGTGAGGCTTTCTAAGTTTTTCATCTCTATACCAATTAAATTTTAGCACTCAGGTTTTGACAGGCGAATTTGAGTTGTCCACCCTTATTTTGGTAAGCAAATTTAGGCCGCCCATTTTTGCCAAGAGGATTTTTGTCGAGTTTTTAATTATTGTAAAATTTACCCAATGTAGCCATAACCTTAGAATTTTATTATAAGGATTTATGATTTGGGTATGAGGCTAAGGCAAAAAATTGGAGAACACGACCTTAGACCTTAGCAAAAAGAATTGATTTATGGATCTAAGGCGAAATCCTATTATGCAAAAATTAAGCAGAAGGGAGAATTTTGAGTCTATGGGTTGCTAATGACCTATGAACCTTAGAGGATAGGAAGTATTATTTTTTGGAGGACCTTGTGGGCATGAATTTTGAAATGCAAAGATGTATGAATGAAATACAAAAGGGAAGGAAAAATGCATGAGTGGCCTAAGGCTCTAGAACTTAGGAATAATATCTGATGAATATTAGACCTAGGGGCTTATGAGGTGAAATATTTAATGGAGGTCAATGGCTAGGGATGTTTTGAAAGTGACCTTAGGGATCAAAAAGTTTAAATTTGGAGGACCAAGACTCATGAACTTATGACTTTGCAAAAATAAATTTTGAGGACATTTTAAGAATAGACATGCTCTTAATCAAAACAAAAATTTGCAAAGGACTACTAGACATGACTATATAAAAAAAGGAACACTTTGAAGTATG
>JAQPPZ010009409.1:0-19989 GCA_028583015.1 Wollemia nobilis | reverse complement strand
GACAACCCCTTTTATTTCCTCCTAATTAGCCACACTTAATAAAAACAATAAAAATCACACCACACTTATGTACAAGCGAACATCATGAGAAATTGGGTCATTACAATACCTCCCCTCCCGAATTGCTTGACCCCAAGCAATTGAGAGCTGGGTGGGAAAGGATTTGAGATCCTTCCCAAGTGGAGTCCTCCAATGGCAGCCCTTTCCACTTGACCAAGTACTCATTAATAATTCTGCTTCTGAGTTTCCTTTCTCTTACTTCAATGATTGATTCTGGTTCCAAAATTAGCTTGCCCTCATCATCAAGTGGAGGTAATTCCTGTGAAGGAATAACATGCTGCCCAAGTGCCTTCTTCAAGCAAGATACGTGAAAAACATTATGAATTTTGCTATGAGGAGGAAGCTCCAACTCATATGCTACCTCACCAATCCTACGTAGTACTTTGTAAGGCCCATAAAACCTTGGTTTCAGCTTGTCCTTTCTGCTGGTTTTTAGTGAAGACTGTTTGTAGGGCTGAAGTCTTAGATACACCATATCTCCCTCTTCAAAATGCCTTTCAACCCTTTGCTGGTATGCATACCTCTTTTGCTGATTTTGGGCCATTAAAATATTGTCTTTAAGGATATTCAGTATATTTTGGTGCTCTTGAATGAAATATTGTGCCTTTGGGACCCTACTATCATGTAATAAGACATCAACAAGGCTAGGAGCTTCATAACCGTAAAGTGCCATAAAAGGAGTCATTTTAGTGGACATATGGTAAGTAGTGTTGTAACAGAGTTCAGCCATGTACAGCCACTTAACCCAAGCACTTTGCTGCCCTGAAATGTAGTTTCTCAAGTAACCCTCCAACCATTTGTTCACTATTTCAGTCTGCCCATCAGTTTGAGGGTGATAGCTAGTACTTGGTGTCAATTTGGTACCACTAAGTCTGAAAATATCCTGCCAAAATGCACTCATAAATTTGCTGTCCCTGTCACTGATTATATTCTTAGGCAATCCATGCAACCTAAAGACTTCTTTGAAAAATACTTCAGCTACTTGTATGGCTGTATATGAGGCTGAGATAGCATAAAAATGTCCATATTTTGTTAACCTATCAACAACCACATATATGCAATTTTTCCCTTGAACACTTGGCAACCCTGTTATAAAGTCCATTGATATGCTTTCCCACTTACCATCTAGAATAGGCAATGGCTGTAATAGACCTGCACTTAATGTATTTTCTGATTTGTTCTCTTGGCATGTTGGGCATTCTCTAACATGTTTCATTATATCATCTTTCAAACCCTTCCAAGAAAATTTTTCTCTCACCAACCTGTATGTTTTATAAAATCCTGGATGTCCCACATATGATGCATCATGCAAAGCTGAAATGATTTTGTCTTTTAATTTTGATTCTGGTACAAGATAAATTCTGTCCTTATAAAAAATCAGCCCATTATGAACTCTGAATTTTGTATCAACAATTGACCCATCTACCAATTTAGAAGCAAAATCATTCTTTGCATACTCAGCCATTAACTTTACCTTCCATTCTGCATCAACAGCTGAAAATGAATAGAATAATGGAGTCCTAGAAAGTGCATCTGCAGCTGTATTTGTTTTCCCCTTTTTGTACTCAATATCAAAGTCATAAGCTTGTACCTTAGTTACCCACTTTTGTTGCCTCTCATTCAAATATTTCTGATCTAGGAAGTATTTTAAACTGTTATGATCTGTTTTGATTGTAAACTTCCCACAAATGAGATATTGTTTAAATTTTGATAATGCATGCATAATTGCTAACATCTCTTTGTCATAAATGCTGAAAGTTCTTTCTGTAGGGGTTAATTTTCTGCTTTCAAATACAATGGGCTGCCCCTTTTGCATTAGAACAGCCCCTATCCCTACACCTGATGCATCACATTCTATCACAAATGGCAAAGAAAAATTTGGTATTGCAAGTGTAGGACAAGTGGTCATTACCTTCTTCAACTCTTCAAATGCACTTTGAGCTTCATCACTCCATGTGAACGCTCCTTTCTTGGTCAATTCTGATAAAGGGGCTGAAAGTTTGGAAAAACCTTTTATAAATCTTCTGTAGTAATTACATAAACCCAAGAATCCCCTTAATTGGGTTAATGTAGTTGGAGTAGGCCATTGTTGAACTGCTGCAATTTTATTTGGATCAACATGTACTGCATTGTGGCTGATTATATGACCCAAATATAGGATTTCTGTTAACCCAAATTCACATTTTGACTCCTTAGCATAAAATTGTTGTTTTTCCAAGATATCCAACACAACCTTCAAGTGCTCAAGATGCTCATTCCAAGATTTGTTGTAAACAAGAATATCATCAAAGAAAACCAATACAAATGATCTCAAATAATCCCTGAAAACATGATTCATAGTAGCTTGAAAGGTGGCTGGTGCATTTGTCAATCCAAATGGCATAACAAGAAACTCAAAATGCCCAAAATGGCACCTAAAAGTTGTTTTAGGTACATCTTCCTTTCTTACCCTGATTTGATGATATCCACTCCTCAAATCAATTTTAGAAAAATACTTAGCATCATAAAGCTCATCTATCAACTCATCAACTCTTGGAATTGGATACCTGTTTTTGATGGTTCTCTTGTTTAGAACTCTATAGTCAATGCACATGCGTAGAGTTCCATCTTTCTTCTTCACCAACACCACGGATGATGCAAAAGGACTACTACTTGGCTGAATATGTCCCATAGCAAGCAGCTCCTTTATAGTCTTCTCAATCTCATCTTTGTATACACGCGGGTGTCTATAGGGTGTAATCATTACTGGTTTTGTTCCCTCTTCAAGTTCTATCACATGCTCAAAGCCTCTATGTGGTGGAAGGCCCTTTGGCATGTCTCCAAAAACCACCTTATGGCTGTCCAAAATTTTCTGAATTTGAGGATGATGTTTTATCTTTATGCTTGGCTTGGAGGTAGGTATCCCTTTGATGTTGTGGATATATGTGCACCATTCATAGTCTCCCTTCTTAATCACTCTCTCCATGCGCTTGGCTGAAACACTTTGAAGCTCAAAATCCTTGATTCCTTTCAACACTATCTCCCTTCCTTGATACTGAAATTTTAACTCCAACTTTTTATAATTAGATGTCACATCCCCCAAGTCATAATACCATTGTGCTCCAAGCACTACATGTGGAAGACCTCCCATTGGAAAGACATAAAAATCATGTATCACCTTATAATCACCAATGACTAACTCCATTTGCTTAACCACTTTTGTACATGGAGAAATTTCTCCTCTACCTGTAGCCACATTAAATCCTGCAAAGCTTGTTGTTTTTATTTTCTTTTTGTGTACAAAACTTTCATCCACAAAATTGTGGGTTGCCCCACCATCAATTAAAATTACCACATCCTCATCTAAAACCTTGCCAAGGACTTTGATAGTAAAGAATTGAGGTGCACTATGCAAGGTAGCCAACGCACCACTAGTGGGAAGCATTCCATGTGATTTTTCTTCCACATGCTCCTCAACATCATGGAACTCTTCCTGGCTGTCCTCTGAAGTAGTAGACTCCTTTTCATTTTCTGAATCATTTTTTGAGACTACTTCAATGTAATGAATTTCACCTTTACCAAGGCACCTATGACCTGGTTCCCATGGCTTCTTGCATGAGAAACACAACTTCTTGCGCCTCAATTCATTATTGGTAACCTCATCTACCTTCTTGGTGCTTGACGTGGGCATTGTGGGCTTAGAGAAGGAGGGCGTTGGCTGTTTTTCAGCTGATTTTTCTGTTTTCCATGGTTTAGATGACTCTCCCGGCTTGAACTTGTTGGATGACCACTTTGGTTTTGATGATGTGTAGGGCTCAAGAGTGTGTTCCAGCAAAATGGCCCTTTTTATAGCCTCATGAAGTGATGGAGGAGAGAAATATTTAACCAAACCCCTTAAGGGTTCCTTCAAACCATCCATAAAGAGATAAATCACCTTCTTAGGTGAGACATCCTGCACTATGACTGAAATTCTTTCAAACTCCTCTATGTATGTAGAGAGTGAATCTGTTTGTTTCAAAGTTGTTAACTCCCTGAAATACTCCTCATCATCCTTCTTCTCGAATCTATCCAGGAGTCTCTGACTAAACTCATCAAATGTAGTAACCTCATCATGCCCTTGAGTAATCAAGCCATTGTGCCACCAATCATAAGCTTTTCCTTCTAAATTCAGCGTAGCCAACTGTAATGCATCATTCTCAGCTATGGGGTCAAGTGTAAAGAAGGTTTGGAGTTTCTGTAACCATGCCCTGGCTGATAATCCATCACTCCCATTGAATGTGGGAACCTGCATTTTCTGCTGTAATTTCTTTTTGGGCCTTGTTGGCTTTGTACCTCCAACCTTTTTGCCTTTCATCTGAATGTACTCAAAAAATTTCACTGCACTGCAGAAAGCCTCAAATTTTAGTTGATACTCAGCGAATAATTCCTCCAAATCATCATCCTCCTCAACATTGGGTTCTTCTGTTGGTTCCAAAAACATGGGTCGAGAAGGTTTCTTTAGTGGAGTGCGAGTAGATCTCACACTACCCTGCTCAGGTGCAATGCCCCTATGTGAAGATTCTGCTTGTCGAACTGGAGATGGTTGGCGTTGATTCACTAGCTGCCGTAGCAAATTGACTATTTCCCCAAATTGCTCAGCTGGATCTGGTGGTGGGGCGTTTCTTCTTTCTTCCATTTCTTGAATTTCCTCTGCTTCTTCTTCAAGTGCAATATCCTCTAGGGTTTCCTCCTCAACTGGGATATTTTGATTCTGCTGATTCCTTCTGCCTCTAAGATGATATTGATGGTGTATTGGAGGTCTTTGGTTCATAGAAACCCCATAAAATTTTCAATACCCAGAAGCTGAAAACCCTAGATCTGAATTTTTCACCGCAAACCCTAACTCAATCTTCTACAGGATGGCAGAACCAAAGCTCTGATACCACTGTAATGGCCTAATTCTGAAAACAATGCCAAACCCTAGCAAGATTGCAATATTTCTCCAAACAAAATAAATTCTATTTAAATAAAATTCTGATCTATGAATTTAAATCACAAACTTACTCATAACTTCAGCAAACAACACCCAACATCACTGATTTTCCATTAAATCTGAAATATAAAGACAATTACATAAATATTACTGAAAATGGCCACATCAAACAACTCACAACAAGCAAAATCTGATTTCCAGAGCTGAGGAGAACACCCCAAATGGGACGTTGGGGTTTTGGGACACAATACTGATGAAAACAACTCTCAAACTTTGCTGATCAGCCCTTGCAGTGAGGACGCCAGCCCTCCAATGACTGCAAAAGTGTTTCAAACCCTGAAATCTGCCCTCTTTCTGCCTTAAATATTGATATCTCTGCTCATAAGTGTGACGTCCAGCTTAGAATGTCTGTGTGAACCTCTAGAAGTGGGACGTAGGGCCTGGATTGATCATAAATCTGCCAATGCTGCTCAAGAACAGGGACGTCTGCCTCCCTAAGGCAAAATATGCTCACAATGCTGCCAAAACACTGGAGAGACTTAAGGGGTTTCACCCTGAGCCTCTGATCCAAGAGGGTTTTCGTCCTCAGGGATTAGCTCCTATAGGTTTTCATCCACAAGAGTGTTGTAGATGACTTCTCAGCCACATACAAGAGAAAATAATGAAATTCAATATTCATCGATGCCCAAATGAAAACCCTTCTTCTCCTTTTATAGGCAAATATTCTAATTCTTCGTTGAGAGGCACTTTTTCATTAACTTGTAATTATCCCCTTAATCACCTTTTAAAACATCATTAAGTTGTCTTGCTAGGACAACCCCTTTTATTTCCTCCTAATTAGCCACACTTAATAAAAACAATAAAAATCACACCACACTTATGTACAAGCGAACATCATGAGAAATTGGGTCATTACACTACCAATGGAGAAGCCTATTAGAACACTCCTCGTCATAGTTGAGAAAATCTGCAAAAAATCTGCAGAATCCCGATTTTTTGCCGATTTTTTAAAATGTCGATGCAATCGGCAAACTCTTGGCGATGCAAAGATTTTTTGCCGATTTTTTCAAAAAATCTGCAATTTTTTTTTCTTTTTTTTTAAGGCTGCAGCCGATTTAGGGTTTTTTTATGCAAGCCCATTTTTCAGCTGTTAATGTTTGAACTTCTAAGTTTAAAGTTTAAACCCTAAACCCGAAACCCTTTTTTTTAGTAAATATTGTTGCCTGATAACTAGCCCATTTTTCAGCTCTTAATATTTTGAAACTTTGAACTTTGAAGTTTAAACCCAAAACCCTAGGCTAAGGGCTTAGGGTTTAGGGTTTTTTTTTTGTTTCCTCCTCTTTTTTAAGTAAATATTGTTGCCTGGTAACTATGTATGCAAGCCCATTTTTCAGCTGTTAATGTTTGAATTTGAAACTTTGAACTTGAAGTTTAAACCCTAAACCCTAGTCTAGGCCCTAGGTTTTTGGGTTTAGGTTTTCTTTTTCCTCCTCTTTTTAAGTAAATATTGATGCCTGATAACTATGTAAGCAAAGCCCATTTTTCAGCTGTATATGTTTCAATTTTAAACCCTAAACCCTAGCCTTTTGGTTTAAGGTTTAGGGATTTTTTCCTTTTTTTCAAGTGATTGTAACTTTGTTACTTGTTTCCATGTGCAGGCATATAAAAAATGAAACCTTTTTTTCTTTGTTGTTACTTGTAACTTTGTACCTTTTCATATTATAAGCAATACAAGATGTGTTTTGTCACTTTCATGTGTACTTAAAGCTTGAGCCTTGTATGATGTCTTGACATGAATTATTGCTTTTATTGAAATATTTGATTTGAATAATGTTAATTCATTGTAATAAGCATGAAAAAAACATTTTTTCAATGAAAATTTTCGTTTTCTTCGTTTTTTTTTTTTTGCCGATTCTGATTTCTCAACTATGTTCCTCGTCCTCCGCACATTCTTCTAGTTGCAACACTCCTTCATTTGGTTCATGTTCCTTGTCTTCATCCGAAGTTGAACTCCCTTACTTGTTGGTTGTTGTGAGAACCTCGCTCATGGACTGATTCTTCAAGTTTATCATACATTTATGCTACCCCTTTTTGAATGTCAAACAATCCTTTTCTCAGTTTTGATTTACTTTTTGCCATACGCAACCATCCTCTTCCCAACAATGCATCATATGCTAGCTTCCACATGGTGATCACAACAAAATCCATGATACTTAGTCAACTAGTTTCACTTTTTGAGCTATTAAGACTCCTTTCATCTCGATTCCATACTAATCTGCACCATACAATTTGAAATTTAAAGACCATAAAAATGGTGCTCCTATCTCCCTCCAAGTCTTCTCAAACAGCACATTGACACTCAACCCTCCATGAACAATCACCTACATCAACTTATGGTCTAGCAACTCAATATGAATTAATGTTGGCTTTTTGCCAACATCAATCATTAGTAATATCGAATCAATATATTGATCTCTTCTCCTCACAATTGCTTCTTGTGGGCATAGCGACTCTGCTGCTTTCCTCAATCACATCATCTCTCCTACTGTCGCGTAAAACTCCGTTATGGCACTAAGTACGCTTGAGACTTTGACTTCCACCATTGTATTTAATACTTGTGCCGCCGACTTTTGTGTTGACGACCTATCTTCTTCAACAGTGATCGGCTCCTTCAACTTCTTTTACTAAAGAAGTCGCTCTTTTTTGACCTTGTTCATCTCTTCTTCTACCGCATCATGGGCTTCTTGCCATCTCTTCTTTTCTATGGCAAGATTGGGGTACTGTTCAGCCTTCTTTGCTTGAGCCTTTGTTACAACAAGCAAATTGTTGTCTTTATGTTGCTGGTCTACTGGAGGCTCCTCGGTATCAATGAAATTAATATTTTGCAAGTTACTTGAACTCGCCTTCTTTGGGCAATTTGCCTTCTTGTGATTGCCTGGACCACACCAACAAGACATCAATCCATTGTTATTATTTCCGGCATTCCCATCAACTGGCTGATTTTGACAATTTCGTGCAAAGTGCCTCACTCTTGGTATCTTCAACACTATATAATAGGCCTTCCATCTGAATCATATTACAATTGACTTTGTCCTTCTTGTCAATTTCCCCTTTGCGCTTGTCTTCCATCTCAATGATTATTTCTATGTCCGCCACTTGTTGTTTGCCCATTCTTTGATTACTTGGTTTCTCTTCTCTGCCTTCGTTCTGCACCAATAGGGTTTTGGTACCTCGAACTTCAAAAATTGAATGGGCAATCTCCAACCACATGCCCTGCGACTTCACAAATGTTACAAAAGGCATTCTTCGGACATGTTATTTGTATGTCCTTTTGTCTTGCAATCTATAGACCAAATATCTTGTTTCTCTTTTCTCTTTTCCTCCTTTGCATCGTGTACCATTCTCTCCAGGTCTTTCGGCATGGCTTGGTTTGCCACATGTAAATCATTCCAGTCACTATCAGAATTTGAGTCTGTATAATGACGTAAGCCTACTGCTGTCTGTTTGGATTCACTCTCCAAAGTGATTGCTCTATCATATGCTTCCTAATAGGTAGTTGGTGGAACCACCTTCGTCTTCTTTTTGTATTTTGGCAACAATCCATCCAAGAACCATGGTCTTTGTAACTCATCTACTGCCGCAACTTCCTTTTTATCGATAAGTTCCTTTAATATTCTATTGTAGGATTTGATATCTTCATCCTTTTTCCTTTTTACAGCATATATCTCTCTGATGATCTCAATATCATCTTCGAGTTGTTTGAATTCTTTTATGAATTCAGTCGTTAATTCTTCCCATTTGGAGAAAGGATTTGTCCTCTCCTTTAAATGTCAACCCATTGCGATTCCTCACAATGTCACTGGAAATAGTCTCAACCAAGAGCCCTCATCATCAACTCCATTAGCTCGCAATATCACCACACACGTCCCAATATGGATTTCTGGGTCTTCCTCCCCAACACCCATAAATGGTAGGCACTTTTGGTTGCCCGTTGCTGCTACAATGTTAGCCATATTTGCCATTGGTGGTTGTTGTTCTTTTGTTTCCTCGCGTCTTTCTTCTTCTCTTGGTGCTTCTTCGCCTCGCACATCGTCACTGGCAAACAATCTTCGAACATCCTTTTACGTTGGTTTTGGTTTCCTTACCCAAGTACTCTCCAACGGTTGCCCTCGTGCCTAACTCCCGTTCTCTACACTTCTTGGCAAACTCCTTCGCTCCTGTGTCGATGTTACCAATTGTTCAATGTCATCTCCATGTGCACTCTCCATGTTGGCACCTCCACTTGCATGAATGTTCTCCACGGCCTCTGCTTTGTTTGCTCGTGCGTCACCTTGAACTTCTTTTATTGTTAAAAACAACATTTGCCACCTCTCGTGTGATTCAATTGGATTTTCCTCCTCTTGAGGACTCCACACATGTTCAACCACTGGCTCTTCAAATTCTCCTGTGATTGCAATAATTGGTTGGCAATATTTGAATCTTCACTTTGCTCAACACCACATTGTTGAGCAATTCTTTTATTCCTCCTTTACAAGATTGTGACTCCTTCCACAACCTCCTCTCCCACGTCCTCGCAGTAAGTTATTTGTCATTCACCTCTCCACACCGCACACGTACTAGTTTGAATTCAATAACAGCAACGGTGCCAAACGTAGCGCCCATTGCTATTTCAAACTTCAATGAACCAAATGACCCAACTTCGAATCAACAACGACGCCAAATGTAGCACGATGGTGAGTTTGCCAACGGTGGAGGAACAAAATGACAGATTTAGAGACCAAGCAAGACTGTAGTCAATGCAATTCTACAATAGATCATACACTTGTACAACATCAACTCTTGTACACCAATCAACAAGTGCTTGTACAACAAGCACTCGTATGGTAATGTCAGCAACTCATTTGTATGACATTCACCCACTAGAACAGCACAACCAACAACTCCATTGGAACGGTACAACCAACAATTCCACGTGGCCATTGCAACACTTCCACACCTGCACACAGAAGTCAATACACACATTCTACCAACTAATAGCAACAACAATATCACACAAAACATACAAATCACATGGATGAAGGATGAATCATCATTGCATTACTAGTTGTACGGCATGTACATTACAAAGTATCTTGTACAACAATACAATGCTCAATGCACACACAAACTAGAAGCTCTCTATACGCTCCTAACCATAGTTGAGATAATCTGCAGAATCCCAATTTTTTGCCGATTTTTTAAAATGTCGATGCAATTGGCAAACTCTTGACAATGAAAAGATTTTTTGAATATTTTTTGCCGATTTTTTCAAAAATCTGCAATTTTTTTTTTAGGCTATGGCTGATTTAGGGTTTTTTTATGCAAGCCCATTTTTCAGCTGTTAATGTTTGAACTTCGAAGTTTAAAGTTTAAACCCGAAACCCTAGTCTAGGGTTTCAGGTTTTTTTTTCCTCTTCTTTTTAAGTAAATATTGCTGCCTGATAACTATGTATGTAAGCCCATTTTTCAGCTGTTAATGTTTGAAAATTTGGACTTTGAAGTTTAAACCCTAAAGGGTTTAGGGTTTTGTTTTTTTTTCCTCCTCTTTTTAAGTAAATATTGCTGCCTGGTAACTATGTATGCAAGCCCATTTTTCAGCTGTTAATGTTCGAATTTGAAACTTTGAACTTGAAGTTTAAACTCTAACCCTAGTCTAGGCCCTAGGGTTCTGGGTTTAGGTTTTTTTTTTCCTCCTCTTTTTAAGTAAATATCGATGCTGATAACTATGTATACAAGCCCATTTTTCAGCTGTCAATGTTTTAATTTTAAACCCTAAACCCTAGCCTTTTGGTTTAAGGTTTAGGTTTTCTTTCCTTTTTTTCAAGTGATTGTAACTTTGTTGTTACCTGTTTCTATGTGCAGGCATATAAAAAATGGAACCTTTTTTTCCATGTTGTTACTTGTAACTTCATACCTTTTCATATTATAAGCAATACAAGATGTGTTTTGTCACTTTCATGTGTACTTTAAGCCTAAGCCTTGTATGATGTCTTGACATGAATTATTGTTTTTATTGCAATATTTGATTTGCATAATGTTAATTCATTGAAATATGCATGAAAAAAACTTTTTTCAATGAAAAATTTCGTTTTTTTTTGTTCTTTTTTTTTGCCGATTCTTTCCCTGATTTTTTGCTGATTTTTAAAAATGCCGATTCTTTTCCGATTCCGATTTTCTCAACTATGCTTCTAACACAATCTATTGTATGATCTCCCTAGTTTTTGTACCTGGTCTCTCCTAGATATCTCCATTGTATCCGAAAAATTGAATGGGGGTCCTACTTATTGTTGGGCCCTAGCCGTTGCCAACAACGGTTTCCCAAAAAACCTCACCCTAGAACTGTTCCCCCCTTTCACACGTACATCAGATACCTCAATCACACATGTTATATTCCAATATTTCAATGATGATGTCATCATTCTTTGACATCTATTACAAAATTGCATTACATTCACATTTCATTTACACTGACATTACATTTCATTTTGTTACATTCATTTACATAGCATGTGCATTTAACACTTATTACTACCACTGTATACACTAAGTTTTTCGCTTGGCTGGTCAGAAATGGCTCCTACGCCTTTTTCAATTAAATATTTTCTAACAGTTCCACTAAATTTCCAACAAAAAAGGGACAGAAATTTTTTTTGCAGACATGCCAGAAAACACAGCAAGAAAAACTATATTCATCTGGACACATAATTTGAGTTGCACTTTTCAAATAGAAAAGAGGTCAATATATTCATCTTTTAAATTTTCAGGTAATTGAAAATAGCGGTAGTTCAAAATTTTGGTTTGAAATCATGTTCAGAAAGCATGTTTATGTTGAAATACGGGGATGCATTTTGCATATAATGACACCCAAATGACTTTTGCTTGCTCAGTTACAGGACTCAAATGCTGACCGTGAGCTGAAAGCTTTCGCTGTGGTAAAATTATTCAGTGGGAAATATGCACAGCTGATAAGAGGCAGGTCATTGGAACGACTTGAGGATTACATTTAATTGCAGCAGGAATCGCTCCAGACCTCCAAACAATAAAAAGATAAAGGCAAAGGAAAAGATGATTTTTTTGATCAAAAACAAGCCAGCAAACATCTTGGGCGTTTTCAACCGTCTTGTGAAAGAAAGGAAAGTACTCTACTTTATCTATTATATATATGCACACAAAGAAACGTACATATACACATACACCCTTCTTGTGAGATATGTATATCTCTAACTCTATGATCAGGCTTATGGTGAATCAAGCCTTGGCAATCCCTCTAAGCCTTTTAGCTTCACCTTTGCACACCCAAGGAAAGAGTTTTCCTTTCCTGATGGGGCCATGCATTGGCCCAATGTTTTACAAGGCTAGCTAAAGGTTCAATTTTTTATATGCAATGCAATCAACATACAACAAAGACAATGATCCATATGGATTTATAACTTGGGAGCATGAAAATTTGATGTCAACATACAGTGGTCAAGTGAGGTTGACCCTGCAAGCATACAAAAGGGGACAGCATCATACTTCGACCATAACTACTTCACATGTAGTTGGATTTCAATGGAACTTCTAAAGGAGGTTCCTCATCAAGAAGAATGCTCAGAACTAATTTTAGCTCAAAATGCATCTTGTGACCGCAAAAAAAATAGGAAAGAACAGTCATGATTAATAAGTACTATTTTTTCCATAAGTGTACCAAACCAACTCCAGATTGAGTGGTTCTTTTTGCATATGAAAGAGGACTCAAAGTGCTATGTATAGTATAAATTTTATGTCAAAACAGATACATTTAGGTAGGCAAAATAACAAAACTCAACCTATTGTATAGTCCTATCTTCTCTCTCCTCAACACTCCAAATAAGACAATTTTTATTGAAGGTTCTTGACATCATTGTACACATTCCTAACAATTTTCAGCTCAAAACAATCCGTTTGGACCTTCAAAAGGCCAAAAGACAATCCAGTCAAAAAACTGACAGGGGATGGGCTGATTTGACATGTGCAAGGTGACCTAAAACTGATTTAGGCAAGCATTAATTGCAAGGAAATGCATTACACATTGTCTCCATGCATTTTTTCCACTTGGAAGGATTTCAGTAATAAAGAAACATCAATTGCACTCCTAGATTTAGAAGAGGAAGAAGCAAGATGAGGCTTGTTTGGAGCAAAGCGATGAAGAAGGAGATTTAGAGAGCCAAAAACAGGGGTAAGGCAGTGTTGGAATTCACAATACTTCCCATAAACACTCCAAAACATACATTCACTACAATCATATGCAGAAAATGGAAGAAGTAATAAGGGGTGGGTGCTCGTAGGCACCACCACAATCTCACATATCACAAATGGATACAAGGGATTAGTCATCAAGGGTATTTATAGTGATATAAATCTCCAATGAAGTGTTGACCTCAAGCCAACATAACATAACTTGAAGGTTAAATTACAATATAATAAATGTATTAAACCCTTTAATCAAGGTTAACCATAGAGGTGGATTAACCAATATCACTAAGGGTGAATACATCAAAAGTGTCCATAGGCTTACATGAAGATGCTCGTAGGTTTACATATAGATGTTTGTAGGATTACATACAAGAATGCCAATAGGCTTACATAGAAATATGTCTATAGGCTTACATATAGAACGCTCGAAGGCTTACATAACACTTGCACGTAGGCTACATCAAGAGCACCCATAGGTACTTCATCACTATCGGCCTTGGCCTAATAAGGTCAGATTACAAATATTTCAAACCCCCCCCCAAAAAAAAAAAAAAAATGAATGCTTGTATGGGTCAATGGATCTTGCTAACTTCTCTTGTCAAAGGTACATGAACTAGATCAACCTCTCACCGAACATGAAGTTGTAACTCCACCTCCTAGATCAAGGCGTTGAGTTTCCCGTGAGAAAATCCTCAACATACAATATGGTGACCACAATCTATACTCCAATCTCAAGAGAAAGCACATAGATCAAGAAGCAATAGATAGGTCTCTGAATAATCAACGCCAATGGCTAAAAAGGTCCCATAGGAACAAGGTGTATCTTACATTGACCATCCAAAACCTACTCCTCTTGCAGCCCAAAATATTACCAATCATCACACGAACAAGTTGTTGGAGTTAGAGCGAACACCCAGTATGAGAAAAGACAAAGCACGGAAAATTTGAATTCTCTCAAATATAGTACAACTAACCTATTGCTACACCAACAAGTTCGGGTGGAGTGAGATGTTTGTTGTTCTATGAAGACATCAAACCTACTGTGATAAAAGAAATGAGAAGAGATGAGTTTTGACCTTGTGACCTTCTTGCTAAAGAAGGCTTTTAAGTTTTAAACCATACATCTGCTGATACGAGCAAATTTGCCAACTGTCTCACCAATGGACTGTTGGGGTTAATATCGCACCAAAGAGGAGAATGCCAACTGGGTCCATTTTGCACAAAAAAAATCCACAAAAAACAATAACAGACCCTAAACTAATGTCACCAATTTGTAGAGCTCAAAATATTATGCAATTTGATAAAAAGGCCAAAAACACTTCCATATGCAATAGTTATGGCCTTTGGAAGTTTCGGCATGTTAGAGTTGAAAAAAGAGGAAACAATTAAATAACAAACCTTAGGAAAAAAATCCAACCAATCTAGAACCACCACTTGTCACCTCTAGGTGCCACCTCTGCTTACGTCTTTCACTAATGGGACTACCAACTAGGACAGCAAATCGGATGTCAACATTTGGCATAAGGTGATTGATTGGCTTCATATATTTGATACAAGTGCCCAAGATGGGCTATATTGACTCACATTCTCTTTTAAACCAAAGAAGAAGAATTTTGAACCTAGATTGTTGTGAGCACAAAAGCCTTACACATCCTTCCACTAACAAGGCATGGATGAGAACACAAAGCACATACTTTCCTACTAAGAATGTTTTGTATGCATGCTTTGCAAAGACACGCACCAAAAAAAATAACCATTGATGTGTCTTAAGAACTACTCGACGGAGGGGTTTAAATAATAAATGCCAATCCCCGATAATACCGTTTCAAAACGCACGAAAAAAAACACTATAGATGCTACAAATCAAACCCACAAAAACCACTATAGATGCTACAAAAAGCACCGTACTTAATCAGGTGTTGTAGCGCCTGATGAAGTAGATCAAACCTGTCTTCTTAAAATACGGTTTTCCAAACCTGCCCAACAAATGCATCCTTGCATCTTCTGCGAAAGAAAAGACTGAACCGTGATTGGAACATAAGACCTCACATATTTTACCCTTCATCCTTACTATTACACCACAACACATATTTTACCCTTCATTCTTCAAAGAACTTGCACCTTCCATCACCAACCATAACCGTGTGCACAATCTGAAAAACTACCCCTTTTTTCTTTCAACTTTCCTGCCACAAAAAAGAATATTCGGCATTATATTCACTTAAATTTTGAAAATGTTGGAGGGAAACTGCCTATTTTTTGGACTCAAAAAATAGGCATTAAAACAATGATAATTCCAAAAATGCTGAACTAGGATCCCCCTAAAATTTTGCAAAGAATCCAATAAAACTGTCAGTTCTTCGATATTTGCTATGGTTTGCCCTGTACAACCTTTTGTGTGATTGAGCGAAGTTGCTACATTTTTGTGAGCAACCTTTTTCTAGAAGCACTCCAACATACATTGACCACAATCATATGTAGAAAAAGGAAGAAGAACAAAATAGAAGAGAGTATAAACAAAAATAAAGAAACGATACAAATAAATAGAAGGAATAAGGGGTGGGTGCCTATAGGCACCTCCACGATCTCACATATCACAAACTGATGCAATGGATCAGTCATTAAGGAGTATTTATAGTAATACCAAAATCCACAATTAAGTGTTAACCTCAAGCTGACGTTATATGACTTAAAAGTTAAATTACAATATAATAAACATATTAAACCCTTTAATCAAAGTTAACCACAGAGGTGGATTAACCAATATCATTAAGGGTGAATAAATCAAAAGTGTCGGTAGGCTTACATATAAATGCCCATAAGCTTACATAGAATAATATCCATAGGCTTACATAGCACTTGCCCTTAGGGTACATAAAGAGCACCCTTAGGTACTTCATCACTATTGACCTTGGCCTAATAAGATCACATTACAAATATTTTAACAGGTATTTTCAGCATTGACAGTGCAAGGATCCACTAAGAGGCACTATGTGAAGCTGTAAACAAGAGCATGGTGATTGTATATATCAGTGATGGTGATAACTCTTGTAATCTCTTTATTTTGTATGGAATTAAAAGCTTAAATGATTCATTTGTAGGTTTTTCTTTTGAAAAGATTTCTCACATCAAATCATTCTGTTATTTATTATTGTATGTTTGTCTTTATATGCATTTTGGTAATTTACTTGCATTGTCCTTATTTTAAGAGTTTTTAACAAGTTTATACTTTCAATACTTAAAAAATAGTTAGTTTTCAAGTCTTCATAGGCTTTATAAACATTGCATTAGTTTGTTCATGGATTATCCATACTCTTTGTTTCATTACATGAGTACTTATAAACATGAAGTACTTCTATGCAAGTTTAAAGGTTTTATAAAAAAAATACTCCTATACAAGTTTAAAGGTTTCACTAGTTTCTCAAAAATTTTACTGACACTAAACTAAATAGTACTACAATCCTGTAAGGAGGCCACTTACATTATGGGTGATGTGAACCGAGTTCAATCCCCATGGTGGAGGTGTATAAGAAGTATTACTCCAAAAAAAAAAATAGTACTACAATCCCTTGAAAAGGAACTGTATAAGGTTCTATCACTGGAAAGTACACATCAGACACCAAAACATAAAAAAAATGTTACTATGAAAATCTTACTGAGAATTATATACCATTTCATTACTACTTGTGCTACCAACAACTCTATAACCTTTGATTTTGGCAAGCTGCCCAACAACCAGCCCCACTGCACCTGCTGCTGCAGAGACAAGCACTTCGTCACCAGGCTTAGCCTCTCCAATCGCTATCAGCCCAACATAGGCAGTCAACCCTGAAGAACCTGCCTACCAAAGCAAGAACCCATGAAAAACGCCCACACCAAACTTTTCCGTTCTCACACATCAATGCCTTATACATTAAGCGTAAAGTGTGTATATATTTTTAAAGGTAATTCTTTATTATTATTTTTTTTTTTAAATAGAGAAACCAAAACTTGGAGACCAGAGAAGTCAACTGCCTATGACAATAAAACTCAACCCTGGGCCAAGATAGATATAATCCCGCATCAAGAGTAAAGTAATTACCAAGGAGTCCCAAGTAATAGGGCAGTGGAGCCACGTCAGCATCAAGTTTTGTGAGGACTGATCCAGGCAACGTGGCATACTCAGAAACTTCGGAATACCCCAGCACTATGTCACCCACTTGAAATTCTGGATTAGCTGATACCACCGCCTTTGAAACCGAGCGAGACACAATGGGCTGCCACCAGGGTAACAGAGATTTGTTAGATGGCTGAATTTAATTTAATAAAGAGTCCAAAAAAGGAGAAGAAAATTAGACCTCTCCCAGTTTGAAGTTCTGTGAAGAGGGTCCAGTGTTGACTTCTTTCATAAGCATTCTCAGATATGGGTCAACGGATATCCAGAGATTCTGCACAGCAACCTCTCCTTCCTTGCATCCATTAATGTTCAATTGAGTTTCTGTAGTTTTCAGATGATTTTCTGTGACTGGTCCTTCGTTTGCATAGGAAACGAAGATGACTTGTTTGGTCTTCACTGTTTGCGGATCCATACTCTGTTAGGGGAAGCCTAGAGCCTTGAAGACTTGTTTGAGATATGTTATTACTAGAGCTAAAGGATCGTGAATTTGTTTTTCTTTTAATTATTATTTTGGGTGCGATGTTAAGCACGAAGTACCTGACACAGCATGGGGACGTTATTGTACAGGATTATAATATTGAAAATTATATTCTTGAAAGACTTTGGTATGTTAGAAAAAAAACAATGTTGTTATAATCGAAAAAACGACTTTAGTATGTTAAAAAAAATAATAATTTATTAACGAATGTTGTTATAATGGAAAAAACGATTTTGGTATGTTATGAAAAAAATAATGAATGTTGTTATAATCGAAAAAAGATTTTGGCCGTTTGGTTGTTTTTTAAGTGGTCTTATGTTCAAATCCCTTGAGGGTGGTTGTTGATGTAATTTGTAAACGTTCTCTTAAAAAAATGACTTTGAAAAAAAAAAAACACTAATTACGCCAGTGAAGTCAGCCACGTCATAAACAATATTAATATTTTATTAAAAAAACCGATATTAAAAAAATTATGTTATCAATCTCGAGGTGCCTATCTCATTTCTTGGGGGTGTGATAGAGTGATAATAGGCGTTTCAAGATTGATAACTCTCAATGTTTATATATATATATATATATATATATATATATATATATATATATATATATTTTTTTTTTTTTTTTTTTATATCTAAGCTAGTTTATTAATGAATGTTGTTATAATCGAAATTGAATCTTATTTTATATATATATATATATATATATAATAATAATAAAAATTTAAGGTTACGTATAAGCTAAGTATTTTTATCTCAAAGTTTAAGGTTAGGTATAGGTTAGGCATCTCCATCCTACCCTAATCTTTCATAAGAAGGAGAGTCGAACTTATTAATAAGGATTTAACACATAGTCACATACATCACAGTTTGAACTTATCAATAAGAGATTTAACATGCAATCTACGGTTTAAACTTTAGGCCTTCCAAACCAAAACGTATCCCATGTGCTTCTATAAGACAATGAATATATAATTATTAACTTTTTTTTTTTTTTTTTTTTTTGAATATCTATAAATAAAAAATAAAAATAGTGGGTTGTGTTGTGAAAAAAAAAAAAAAAATGAAATAACAAAAATGGGTGGAAAAAATGGAAGGAAAAAAATTTTATTTTTGTATAATTGTTATATATTATATAGAAGGAATTTAGTTCAGTCTCATATAGTTTTTATTTTTATATATGGTTACTTAAGAAAATAAATCTAGTTATAAGGAAATATTTTTGGACATAACATACAAGTTGTACTTAGATGATAGTTGGGAGTTGTATGTTGTGTTTTGATGAATTTTAGATGGTATAATGGTATTAATTAATATTTTTTCAGATGTATTATTATTAAGGTTATATAATTATAAATTTAATTTAAATTTTTGTTATATAGTAATGTTATAAATTTAATATTTTAATATTATTATTTTTTTATAAAAATTATTGATTTAGAAATAGATAGAAAGTATTTTGGTTTTTAATTTTGATATATATTATAACGATATGTGATTATATAAATCTTATACATAGATAAATATATAGAATAACATGAATAAAGATATGCAATGGAAAAATATAGTATCATAAGGCTTACACAATAAAAATAAGATCATTTTATTATTGCATATACAAATTAAAAATATAATATAAAAGTATAGATGACAACATTTAAAGAGGAGACCTAGGTTCGAATCTTGTCAAGTAATACATGGATAATATCTAAGCTATTAGAATACTACTATGTACTCATGATGTAATATGGGTGGGATCCATTTCAATCCCATATAACCAATTGAAAATAATATAATATAAAAGTGCTCATCAAATTACCTTTAATGTTTAATGGGATCATCCAATGGCTATGTCCCACACCCTTGTCATTCAATCCTTCTTGTACATCCTTGTCAAATATGCACTCTTCTTTTTGCTAGTCCTTTACTCTCACTTGCTTGAGTTGTTAAATGCTCAACTTACCTCTCATGGGAAGCACTTTCCTATTTATAAGTTCTTGAGATCTTATCGTAAATGTACTATGGGCTCATCTAATGTGCATATCCCACATCCTTGTCATTCAATCCTTCTTGTACATCCTTGTCAAATATACAC
>JAQPPZ010009408.1:0-20224 GCA_028583015.1 Wollemia nobilis | reverse complement strand
TTTGTTTCATTCGATTGCATTGCTATTACAAATTTCTACATGGTATCAATGCTGGCAAAATTCTTCGTTACTCAATTTTGTATCTAGGTTCCCAAGCTCTTATTAAAATGGGTTCCTTAAATTTATTTATTTATTTTTAAGCACTACAACAAGATTTTGGATTGGCTTCCTCTTCTTAGGGTTTTCTAAAAGTCCTAGTTTGAGTTTTTTTGGTGATCATCTTGTGGCATTATTCCTCAAATATATATATATATATATATATATATATATATACATATATATATATATATATATATATATATATATATATATATATATATATATATATATATATATATATATATATATATATATATATATATATATATATATATATATATATATATATAAAGGAATGAATGTAGAACAAGGATTTTGAATTAACATTATCTTTGGTAGGTTTTTGAGAAGCCTTAGGACAAATAAGGGTTTTGAGGATTTTTTTGAAAGACCTAACCTGCCTTTTAGTGTTTTTTTTTGTTAACACTTTTCCTTCATCCCTTCTTTGGCACAAAAAAAATTATGGTTAGGAGGATGGAATTTTAGAAATTAGAAGGATTGAAGATGGTATTGGAATTGACAAACCATCCCCAAATGCCTAAGATTTTTTTGGTAAAATTCAATGCACCACGTAATCCTCTAGGTTCCAAGTCCAAGTACGAGTTGCTTGAAGGTTTCTTTGACTCTCACAAAGTATAGAAAAAGGAAAACTCTGTATAGTTCCATTTTCTAAAAAAAATGGTTATAGAGGAGCAACTATAAATAATTATGGAAAATGATCAATAAATTTAGATGCTACATAAAAAATAATGGGAATCTCACTTCAAATTATTTATTATTCTTTCATTTTGTTGCTTTTCCAAAAAATCACATTAGGTCTATTTAGAAGATGAATTTACAAAGGTCTAATCTTCTCCATACAAAAGTAAAATTTTCCCTAATTTTGAAATCACAAATTCTTTTGAGATCTATACAATAGTATGGTTGCTTTTGTGGTATTCTACCATTTTTTTATATTGTGGAATTGATAGCTGCCATGATGATTTGGGTGCATTGTTTTCTTCTATGGTCATCATAGTATTTCACGATATCCACCTTAGAAGCCGCCACACAGTAATCCATGTAGTTTACCTCTATAACCACCATGTCACATTCATTTTAAATCTTTTATGCCACTAAAAGAACCAAGCATTCAATCCAACGAGACCCAAAATTTGAACCTTGGACATGTATCCCCCTTATGAGGTATTGTCACACCAATTGTTCTACACCTAGGACCTATATTTTACCATATTCAAAATGAGTTTGCAACACATTATGAAGGAATTTAAGCTCATTTTTTTCAAGATCATGTTGGCATGGGAGAGTTGTCATTAAGGGGGGATTGTTAAATAATTTCATTTCTCTAGTGTCTCCCTTCAAATTAAGGGAGCATGTTGAAATGTATAATTATTCACTTTGGCCATTGGTTGACTCTATCATATTTTTTAAAAGACCTATGCACTCACATTACCCTAAAAAGGTGATAATTGTATTAATTAATAATATGTCAATATGAGATATTGTTAAGTTTCTTGAAATTTATTATGAAGTATAAAGTTACCTCCACTTGCAAACCATTATAACATCAAGTTTGATGATCATTTTTTTTTTGTTATCTAAATATACCATCTCAAATATTTTTTTCATTTCCTTTCATTCCTTGTGTTATTTATTTTCTTGTCCAAAATCAAGGTAATATGTTGATTTTATTCAATTTTGTTACTATTGCAAATTTTGATAAGATAAATAAAATGTTTGAATTAATGAAACAATAAAAATAAAATAAATAAAAAATACCACGAAGTAAATTCCTGGCAAGCTTTGAACATTTTATCTATGGATCAACTTTAACATCATTTGGCTCAATATCATTGTTTTTGACATCCATGTAGCCATAGTATATGGGTGGTTTTCGATTTCAATTTTAAATCTAAAATTTAGGTGCCTCACTTAAGTTTTGAAATCTAGGTGTCTTCTAGTATTCATTTGAACCATCCTATCATATTTTGTGAAGTAGGAATCAAGTGATGGCATCTCTTCAATCACATGGATGTCTACTTGGCAAGTGAGTCAATTCAACACACAAGCCAATGCAATGGACTAAGATGTAGGTTTTACCACCCACACAAGGATATGGGGAGTAAGTGGGGTATGAAAGGTAATGATATATCCCACCCAAGGGGCCTAAGGACCCCCTAAATTTATACCTAATTAGGGGTTGTAGGAAACCACAATATAGGATATTCTTTCATGTAAATTTCATCTTTAAAAAATCAAATGTCAATGGATGGCTTCATAAGTTTAGATAGCATTGCATGCAAAAGTTGGACTACACCCCATTCAACATGTAATTGGTTATTTTAATATGAATTTAAATTCACCGTAAAGCACAAGTAAGTTTAATGCAATTAATGTATTCATTTATTATATTTTATTTTTAAATAATAGTAATATACTAAAAACACTTCTTCCATTCTTAAAAATATATTGGATCAATAATGAGATGAATACACAAATAACATGTCTTCCATTCTAGTAAAACCTAAGTAGCTAGCCTGGCGGTGGACACTTTCGAACTATAAATAGAGGCCCAAGTTTTGAATCTTGAGGGGAGTAGGGTTGTACACCATGCTTGGGTAACCAAAGTATGATTGGGGATAACCATATATTAGGTAAATAATACTCATATCATATGACCAACATCCTCAAGGACATTAAAATTTATTTTACCCTTTCTTTTTAAATATTGGATTATTAACGAGGTGAATACACAAGTGACACCATTTTTCAATCATATGCATGTATTTGTATATTTATAGTCATAAACTTCAGAGCTCTCATAAATAATATATCTATCTATGTGTAAGGATCAAAATCACTATTTTTAAAGTCCTTCAATAAGTGGTTCAATCTTTTACTTGAAGGGTAACTTAAGATTTCACCCAACAAAAACTAATACATTTTAGAAATTAAAAAGTTTTTTTAGAGAATGTTTACAAATTACATCAACACACCTAGGGTTTGAGATAAAAACTATCTTGTTGCGTATTAAAATGAACTAAATAAATAAATGATATCAAATATAAAATTAAAAATAATAAAGCACTCAATAGATAAATGATATTAAATTTAAAATTAAAAAAATAAGATATAGCATGTGTATATATAAATATCCTCGTTATGTTTGACTCTCGTCCTCTACACTTATAGGTACTCTCCTATGCACATATGCTAGAGTTACTATTTGTTTCATCTCCTCTTGTACATGCTCCACGTTGGATCCTTCTTCCCAACTTGTGAGAACGTTTTCTTCATCCTAATTATGGTTTCTTTGTCGTGTCTCAACTTGTTTGTCATATTTTAGTTTGATCTTCGTCTACACTGCTCTCCTCCTAAGACTTCCACATGCGCTCCACTTCTGGAAACGGGATTTTATCACTATATTTTAAGCATACTTCTTTGCCAACAAGTTCACTTAACATGTTGGCAGTTTGCACGTTACCAACTTCGTCGTCATGAATTTTTCCATCGTGTATTTCTTTAATGTGTATTTTGCCACCACATTTTTCATTGTTGTTACGAATTAACTTACCATCACAAATTTCCTCATTGTCACTAATTTCCTTGGCGTCACGAGTTTCTCTAACATCTTTTCTTTCTTCCTCCTCACATGTTTTTCCTGCTACAAGTTTATCCGTCATCACAAATTACACTATCAAGAAATCTTCTTCCTTTCTATTCCATAATCCTTTGACTCTTCATAGGTTCTTCTCTTGTTCTTTGACTCACCTTTTGGCATCCACATATCCATTGTCCCCATGTTAGGTTATATATCATTCACTACCCCCTTCTTCAAATGTCACTACGGTCACTAGTCTCAAACTTTCATCGACAACAACATCAAATGTAGGATCGTGATGGTGTTCCACATTTGAAGGAACATTAAAGAGTAAAGAGCGATGGTTCTAATGGTTGATTTATTTTAACTGTTGACTATGATCCTTATTCTAGAAGGCTAGGAACATTTTTAGATAATGTTTTCCACAAAGAATTCAATCATAATATGTTACCAATGTATTAATGAACTAACTTTCAGCCTAACAATTTGATTGTAACATGTACTTTTTGGCCATTTGGGATGGGGGAGAGAATTCATTCTTTGGATTTTTATGAGATGAAGAATACTATGAGAAATTATGGGAATTGTCCCCAATAAAAATCCACACATAACTTATTAAAATAATAATTATAAATATATAGACCATGTATATAGAAATAACAATAGTAATGCCAAAAAAAATCTCAAATACTAGAAAATTAAAAGTGTGGGCATTTCAATTAGCTTAGACAAAGATCATGGAAAATAATAAAGGCATAAACTTGGCTTACTCCTTACTGATTTGGGGCACTACTCTTGACCTATTGAATGCAGGACAAATTTGCTAAATTCAAACAAACATAGGATAATTCAAATGCAATGCAAGCTCTCAAACAAGAAACCAAGACATGGCTCTTTGAGATGCCCACAAAAATACATATATGAGCATCTCTCAAAGATGGGTATCCTTTGTAGGTGAAAATTGAAGCAATTATAGAGAAAGTAATGCTATTTGATCCCCTAATGTTCCATGTCTATTTTGCATATATGTTAAATATATTTTAAAGTCTTGGTAAAACAAGTTACTTCACCGCATATTTTGTGCTTGTATGTTTAAAAGTATTACTCAAACAAGTTCCTTCACATATATTGCTAAACTCATGTTAAAGTATTTATATGCACGCCTAAATATTTAAATAAATATTAAGAGAATGGTCCATTTAAAATGATTTGTTTTTATTAAAAAATTGAGTGCGATAATTTCTTGGCATTATCGTCTATTTATTGTTTGAAGTAAAAGATATTTTCTTGGAAAAGAATCAAATGTTGATGTAACAAGATGTGTTAATAATGTCAAGAGTCATTGAGGAAGTCTATCATATTTTATTATTATTTTATAATTGTCTAAATTTATTTCATCTCACTCATACTAGATAAAATGTAGAATGATTGTTGAATAGTTTTATTCTTAAGAATACTTGGAAATGGTAAAGGATGCGAGTTTAAGAAAACATGGCCTAAGAAAATAAAAAATGCAAATTTATAAATTTTAAGAAGAAGGGGCCATATGAACTTGTAGCAAAAGATTTTGGCATGACCAAACATCACCTAAATATTAATACTAAATTTTTGCAATATGTTACATACTAGATAGTTTTCTCTTATTTTAATAAACCCAAAGACGATGGAGATTTTGTGATGCAAAATTTGCACAAGTTATATAAATAAATTGATAATGTAAGTGTAAAACTAAGCTGATTGAGGATGCTTATTGTATTTCTTAGTTATTTCATGAATGGTATCTCAAATAATTCAGACTAAACAATATGCCATAACAATTGCCTCACAATTTTTTTAATTAAGAATTGGTATGCAATTGTGACTTCAATAATATTCGATATAAATATAAGACAAAATTTTAAGGTTTGAAATAAGGAGAGATTATTTGAATATTTAGTGAAACTTGGCGGTGTGATCAAACTATGGCACGAGCGACTAGAACTTTTGAACTACCAAATGTTGAACCTAATGAATGGATGGTAATAATGGAACAACTTTCACCTGTGATTCCATGAGAAGGATTACTTGAAGATTGCATGCTCTAAAATCATCCTTATGAGAAATAAAAAAGGGGTCTCGTTCATAGTAAAATCTACACAATGAACGGAATTATCTCCATTATTAATAAATTGGTTATATGGTGATTGAAATGGGCCCCACCTACTTGACAAATATACATATATCACTTGTCATGATTTGAAGCTAGGTCTCCTCATTGAAAGTTGAGGAATTTAACCTGTTGAGCTCACGTTGTTTGATAGTCTTACTCTTTTAGTTAATAGGTACATGTTGACCTTTAACGATGATTTCTCAATAATGATACAAATTCATAATAAAATATCAAGGACATGACACTCAAGAAGTATGTTGAATTCAAGCACTTGTTTAAGGATCAAAGTGGACTTAAGACTAACATTAAAATTTGAAGTTAGACGCCCTCGTTAACTCTAATGAAACAACAATGATGACTTAAGACTAACATTAGTCATATCGATGAACCTTAAATTTTATGGAGTGGATAAAGCAATAAAAGAATGGAAGGATTCCATAGATCTGGAACTAGCGGTATCATTCAAACTTAAATATTTATTTTTTTCACTTTTTTCAAAATTATGGGAGCAGATATGGTATGGTAAGTATGGCAATGCTTGCAACCCATTTGGCTTACATGCATGTAAATGCCCTTAATAACTCCCACCAAATCTTCATAAATACCTTCAATAATTCAACCATATTTGAATTTGTATAGTTTTATTCAAAATTATGAGAGGGGATGTGTTATGGCAAGTATGACAATACTGGAACAACCCATTTGGAATACATGCATGTAAATACCATCAATAACTCCCATAAAGTTTTAATAAATGCCTTCAATGATTCAACTAGATTTGAATTTATACATTTGGTATTCAAAATTATGAGACAAGATATGTTATGGCAAGTATGACAACATTAGAGAAACCCATTTAGATTACATGCATGTAAATGTCCTCAATAACTCCCACCAAATTTTAATAAATGCCTTCCATAAATCAACCATATTTGAATTTTTATAGTTGTTATTCAAACTTATAACATTGTTTTATTATATATATCCAAGATTATAAAAAAATAAAGCTTAGTTTATTATATACACCCAAGAATATAAAAAGGTGTGACAAAACTGGTGTAATTTGAATGCACATAATTTCGACCTTAATTGAATGGCTGGTGCTCTCCTATCCTTATGGATATAATTTTCTAAAAATTAAATATTTGTTTATATGGAATTGAAATAGGTACATTTGTTTTGATGTATGTATACATCAGTGGACAAGATCCTATCGATTTCATTTTTTAATAATTTATTACATATAAGTGGAAAAGAATTGAACCTATTGATATCATTTTTTAATAATTTAACTGATTTCTAAATGAAAAAAAAAAAAAAAACAAACAAATTAGTGTGTGGACAATTAAGAATTCATTTGATTAATGAGAGGTTCATTGTGAATGCCAAAGGTGGTTAGAAAGAGTTTGGTAGGTTTAGGTGTGGGAAAATCCTTTCTGTATTGTCTTGTACCTACATTAACGTCACCCTGAGGTGGTGTTAGTTCACCATTTTTAATGGCTACCATTCAGCTCAGTTTATTTTGAGTCTGCTAGAGAGCTCAAAGTAAACAGGGAAGCGTCCGTGCAAGTTCGTCCTGAAAGTGTATCACAAGGTAAAGGTCCTATCCCTAAAGCTATTATTATTTTGCATGAATTTCATACGACTTATGAATGGTTTGAAAGTCATACTTTGGTGGGTTATTTTCTGGATCGTATCCCATATGATACCCTTATTCGTTCTTGGGTCTAGCAAGTCTAGGGCCCATATGGAGTCAAAGTAGAGAATGTACAAAACCTTACCAAAGGGTATTTCCTTTTTAACTTTTCAGACCCAATTTAAGAATAGAAGGTTCTGTCTAGGGGACCATGGACTGTCTTTTATTCTCTATTGATTCTGCAACCCTACTCTAGGGATTTCCAAGTCAGTGATCAAGCTGCACTGGAAGTCCTGGTATGGGTTGAATTCCTCGGTCTTCTTGTTCCTCTTTGGGTTTTTTTGCAAACTTTAGCTGCCCCCTTAGGTAAGTTTGTTTGTCTTGAGCCAGAAAGTTTCTTCTCCACTCGACCCACTAGAAATGTATGTATCATAGTTGACCTTACCAAGGATTTGTAGGAGTTTATTGATATCAATATCAGGGACCAATCCTTTAGGCAATGATGCAGGAGCATCCGAGGGCAGCAAAGCAATCGAGCATCAACCAAACTTTTGTTGTTATTTCTTTTTTAGTGTTGCAAATGTATTTTTTTTCCTAAGTGTTGCAAATGTCGCAAAATCATGACATCGTAGAAGAAACAAAGGTGCAAAGGACCAAAGGCCACGAAATTGTCACATGTCACAATTTCGTGACATGTCACAAAATTGCGGCCTAAGTAGTGGAACAAAGGCGCGGAGTAACAAAGGTCACGAAATCGTGACATGTCACGATTTCGTGACATGTCACGAAATCGCGGCCTAAGCAGTGGAACAAAGGCGTGGAGTAACAAAGGTCATGAAATTGTGACATGTCACGATTTCGTGACATGTCATGAAATCGTGGCCTAAGTAGCGGAACAAAGACGCGGAGTAACAAAGGTCACGAAATCGTGACATGTCACGAAATCGTGGCCTAAGCAGTGGAACAAAGGCGCGGAGTAACAAAGGTCGCAAAATCATAGTCTAAGTAGGGAAACAAAGGCGCGAAGGAGCAATGGTCATGAAATCGTGACATGTCGTGATTTCATGACCGAAACAGGAGAACAGAGGCCGATAGGAAAAACGACGCGATATCGCGACATGTCACAATATTACGGCCAAAACGGAGAGAGAAGGTGCAAAAAGAAAATGGTCACGATATCGCGACATGTCACGATATCGCAACCAAACAAAAAGACATGCACTTTCAGCTTTCATAAATACGTCCCTTCATGCGCAGCAAGTTAGAGGCAGTGAAGCAGCAATTTCAAAGAAGGATTTCAACGGGCATGTTGGCCACTTGCATAGGATATCTGGAAGACGCATTTAAAGCAACTAACAACAAGCAGCAAATCGAGAAGAAGATTTCATTGGATATGGCAGCCAGTCATGCACCTCACCTAGAGTCTCATCAATGCAACTTTCTAGAATTGTTCCAAGTGGCAATTGTAGATCGTGGGAAGTGGGAAAGCACAGAGGATCGAGACCTCAATAAAAACCCATGGATTGTAATGAGAGGGGGTTGGCAAATGGCAGTTGGGGCTGTATATTCTGGTAAAATTCTTCCTAAGTATCAAATACAAATTTTGGGCTCTTGTCTTGCTGGTTTTTTGTATTATGTAAGATCTGTTCTCCACCAAGTGGTATTAGAGCCAATAGTTCCTGAGTGTGTAGCAGATCGTCGGAGGAGAGGCAGTTACACCAGGATCTATGGAAGGGCTTGGAATTGGGTGAGCAGAATGCCTCCAAGGAGAAATCCTGTTGGTGGGAGAGGCATGGTAGCAGCAAAAGATGTTCGAGCTTTGCAATGGCAAATGCAAGCTCTACAAGAAGAAATGCACAGAAGATTGGAGCCAAGAAGAGACGAAGGTAGTGAAGAGGAAGATGATGAAGAAGAAGACCAACCTGAGGAAGAAGAAGAAGTAGTAGATCCAGCTCAGGATAGACTATACAAAGCCATATCCCAGATTGGGAAGAGGCTGAATATGGAGGTTTCCACATATTTCGAGAACCTTGATCCAAAGGAATTGATCGATTGGATCAATGACCTGGAAGAGTACTTTGAGTACGAAGAGGTTGAGGACCCTGATAGGGTCAGATTTGCAAAGACCAAACTGAAAGGTCATGCTAGCATTTGGTGGAAGGGAGTGCAACTGGAGCAAAATAAAAGAGGGAAAGAGAGAATAACTAAGTGGAATACCATGAAGGAGATAGTACAGAGGCACCAAGCATAGAATTGTGGAGCATTCCAGTGTCTAGCCCAACCAAAGACGAGATCGAGGAAATATTAGATACTCGTGAAGGCAGAAGCACAAGGAACAAACAATATTCTGAGTATTTGATCAAGTGGAGGGGCAGACCTGTAGAAGATGCAACTTGGTTGTTGAAAATAGAGGTTGACCGCCTGGGTCTTCCTCCCAAAGATCAAAAGTGAGGATCACTTCTTGATCCACCTCGGGTGTCTGATGTAGGAGCATCCAAGGGCAGCAAAGCAATCGAGCATCAACCAAACTTTTGTTGTTATTTCTTTCTAAGTGTTGCAAATGTATTTTTTTTCCTAAGTGTTGCAAATGTCACGAAATCGCGACATCGTAGAAGAAACAAAGATGCAAAGGACCAAAGGCCGCAAAATCATGACATGTCACGATTTCGTGACATGTCGCAAAATTGCGGCCTAAGCAGTGGAACAAAAGCGCAGAGTAACAAAGGTCGCGAAATCGTGACATGTCACGATTTTGTGACATGTTGCAAAATAGCGGCCTAAGTAGTGGAACAAAGACGCGGAGTAACAAAGGTCACGAAATCACGACATGTCACGATTTCACGACATGTCATGAAATCATGGCCTAAGTAGTGGAACAAAGGCATGGAGTAACAAAGGTCGTGAAATCATGACATGTCACGATTTCGTGACATGTCGTGAAATCACGGCCTAAGCAGTGGAACAAAGGCACGGAGTAACAAAGGTCACGAAATCGTGACATGTCATGATTTCACGACATGTCACGAAATCGCGGCCTAAGCAGGGAAACAAAGGCGCGGAGGAGCAATGGTTGCGAAATCGTGACATGTTGCGATTTTGTGACCGAAACGAGAGAACAAAGGCCGATAGGAAAAATGGCGCGATATGTCACGATATCGCGGCCAAAACAGAGAGAGAAGGTGTAGAAAGAAAATGGTCGTGATATCGCAACATGTCGCGATATCGCGACCAAATAGAAAGACACACACTTCCAGATTTCATAAAGACGTCCCTTCGTGCACGGTAAGTTAGAGGCAGTGAAGTAGTAGTTCCAAAGAAGGATTTCAACGGGCATGTTGGCCACTCGCGTAGGATATCTGGAAGACGCATTTAAAGCAACTAACAACAAGCAGCAGATCGAGAAGAAGATTTCGTTGGATATGGCAGCCAGTCGCACACCTCACCTAGAGTCTCATCAATGCAACTTTCCAAAATTGTTCCAAGTGGCAATTGTAGATCGTGGGAAGTGGGAAAGCACAGAGGATCAGGACCTCAATAAAAACCCATGGATTGTAATGAGAGGGGGTTGGCAAATGGCAGTTGGGGCTGTATATTTTGGTAAAATTCTTCCTAAGTATCAAATACAAATTTTGGGCTCTTGTCTTGCTGGTTTTCTGTATTATGTAAGATCAGTTCTCCACCAGGCAAAGAGTTACCTCTATCAATATGCCCAATACCTATTATCAGTATCAATATGTAGATCACAAAATTTGGGAGTGCCCTCTGTTGGAGTGGAAATATAAGGCAAATCCCTCACACACTCTCGTGGATCTTGCTAATGGCTTGCAAGGAAACACTAAAGAATGGACTAGTATTTCTAGCAAGAAAACTTGTGGTTCTAAGTAGCAGGAAGCTTCGACTACCATTGCGCAACCTGCACCTACTCCTCAGGACATGTAAGATTCTACTGAAGTTGTTTAGACTCCTGTTGATACGGCCTCTTTGGTTGTTGGAATGCAATCCACAGTTCTATCGGTATCTTAATATTTTTGATTAGGCCCTTATTTTTCCTTAGTGGTGGTAGCTCCAAATAATTCTTTGATGAAGGAAGGTTGGGCCTTTAAGGTCCATCGCTCTCATAGCCTTGTTCATAATGACAAACATCAGTAGCTAAACAACGATGCTTTCCATGTAGACTTCAAATCTTTTTGCTCGCTTAAAGGTTTGGGTGATGCAGAGGATGTCATGGAGATCATGCATCCTGACAAATTCCAATGATTTTCTTACCATGGAATGTTTGAGGATTGATGGACCTAGTCAAAAAATATTTTGTTTAAAATGAGATGTCAAATGTTTCTAGAGTGCATGGAAGCCTCGATTTTTTATGTATGTAAGAGGTTAATATTTTTGATTTCAATATGTGGTGTGCATGTGAATTTTTGTGGCCACGAAGTGCCTCTTTTGCCACAAAATATTCCTCAAGAAAATGGGAGACGTCACTATCCTTGCATCTCGATTACAGAAGAATGTTGTGACCTGGGGTGTTGACCCATTCAATAAAGTTGTTTGGATTTTTCTCGAGATCTTCATAAAAACATTTGGGGTGGTTAACATGTATGCCTTGAACATCACTTATGATCGATGTGAGTTGTGGATATGGCTTGCAATGAATCTACCATTTGCCACTTGGGTGCTTTGTGGATATTTTAATATGGTGGAGAAAGCTTCTTATGAGGTCAGTCATGCCCCGATGCGATGGTGCTTAGGTGAAAGGGAAGCTTAGTTTTTTATAAAAACAAGATTCACCTTTATGACCCTAATTCTCACTCCTCACATTTTTACTTCCCTTAGGCTCTTTGGTACACCTGGTCCAATAAATAGGCTAATTCTGTCAGGGTTTTGGAAAGATTGAACAGAGCCATGATTTTTGAGTGTGACAACTTTCAGTTCTTCCATATTTTGTCTTATTCATCGTATATGTTAAATTTACCTGGTACTGCATTGTCTGATCATTCACCTATTTTATTCTTGATGGTAATGTTAAAATTTCAATCCAGAGTGCATTCTTCACAATTTTATCTGAATGTTTCTTTTTTATATAGCTTTAACATGAAAGCTCATATATACCGCATTTGGAATTTTATTCCTAGACCTGATGGTATTTTTGGAAGGATTAAGTGGTGGAATGATGTCATTAAATGAACCACTAAAGTGCTTCAGACTTTGGGTGTTGAAGTTGCAACAACAAAAATAGGCCAAATCTACTTTGTAGAGTGAGCTATCCAAAGCCTATCTTAGTCTTGAAGCCTCTCCTTTCATCTCTCTTGCTCAATCCCAAGTTTCTTCCATTCTGAATGAGCTAAAAAAAATTGATTTGTATGAAGCCAAGGGTGCTCAATTACATGCTCGAATGCATTTGCTCAAAGTGGGGAACAAAGTGACCAAAGATTTTTTCAATGCCTTAGACCTCTTGCCCAGTATTCCCAATTTTAAACCATTCAAATGGATGGGCAGAGATTCACTAATTTTCTTAACATTTTCAAAGCCTTTGTTTCACATTATCAAGGTGTTTTTGCTTCTCAATCCCTTGATAATTCTAGAAGGCAAGCTCTTTCTTATTGTATTGTTGTTGTCCCCAACAAGCTTTCTCTTGAGCAAATGATATTTTGTGATACTCCTATTTATCTGGAAGATCTAAAAAATACCTTGTCTCTCATGGCCAATGATAAGGCACCTGGTCTTGATGGCTTCCCATGTGAATTCTATAAAACAATTTGGGATATGATTGGTTATGATCTCCACAAAGTGTATCTTGAAGCCCTGCAATGTGGTTCACTGGGTTCCATTAGTAACACAGGTAATGTTAAATTTATTCCTAAGTATGGAGACCCTGAGTTCATCACTAATTGGAGGTTGATCACCCTTCTTAATGTGAGCTATAATATTATTGCCAAAGCCCTTGCGCTTAAGCTTAAATATCTCCTACCTTTGATTGTTAGACCTAAACAAACTGGCTTTGTTAAGGGAAGATACATTCTTGATAATGTTCTTGTTGTTTGGGAAGGTATGTAGTGGGCAAGAAATTTTAAACAAAATGCTTATTCATTAATATTGACTTTGAGAAACCTTATGATAAGATGAAGTGGTACTTCATCACTGCCATGCTTCAGGCTCTGGGCTTTGGGCTAGTGTTTGTGAGCAACATTATTATGTTATTTCAATATGCTTCAATTGTTCTTACTTTGAATAATTGTCAATATCAGTCAATATCTCTTGGCTGCTCTATAGGACAGGGGTGCCCTCTTGCTCCCTATCTTTTCATTCTTGCTACAGAGGATTATGGCTATTTTTTGGTCCATAAGGTGGATCAAGGATTAATCAGGGGTATTTCTCTCCCCAATTATGACTGTCAGTTGGTCAATCATAATATTGTTACACAAAGATCATGGACAATAATAAAGCCATAAGTGACTTACTCCTTACTAATTTGGGACACTAATCTTGACCTATTGAATTGAGGATAAAATTGCTAAATTCAATCAAACATGTGATAATTCAAATGCAATGCAAGCTCTCAAACAGAAACCAAGATGTTCTTCTTTGAGATACCAACAAAAAAACAAATATGAGCATCTCTCAAATATTGGTATCCTTTGTAGGTTAAACTTGAAGCACTTATAGAGAAAGCCATGTGATGTGATCCCCTAATGTTCCATGTCTTTTATGCATATATATTAAATACATTTTAAATTCTTGGTAAAACAAGTTACTTCACCACATATTTTGTGCTTGTACGTTTAAAAGTATTACTCAGACAAGTTCCTTCACATCCAAACAAATATTAAGAGAACGATCCATTAAAAATGACTTGTTTTTAATAAAAAATTAAGTGTGACAATTTCTTGATTTTATCGTCTATTTATTGTTTGAAGTAAAGGATATTTATTTGGAAAAGAATCAAAGGTCGATGTAACAAGATGTGTAAATAAGATCAGGAATCATTGAGGAAGTCTATCATATTTTATTATTATTTTATAATTTTCTAAATTTATCTCATCTCACTCATACTAGATAAAATGTGGAATGATTCTTGAATAGTTTTCTGCTTTAGAATACTTGGAAATGGCATAGGATGTGAGTTTAAGAAAACATGGTCTAGAATAATAAGAAATGCAAATTTCTAAATTTTATGAATAAGGGACCATATGAACTCGTAGCAAAATATTTTGGCATGACCAAACATATACTAAATATTAATATCAAATTGTTGCAATATGTTATATAATAGATAGTTTTTTTCTCTTATTTTAATGAACCCAAAGACGATGGAGATTTTGTGATCCAAAATTTGCACAAGTTATATAAAGGACTTGCTAATGTAAGTGCAAAACTAAGTTTATTGAGGATGCTTATTGCATTTCCTAGTTATTTCATAAATGGGATATCAAATCATTCAGACTAAACAAGATGCCATAACGATTGCCTAACAATTTTTTTAATTTTGAATTGGTATGCAATTGTGACTTTAATAATATTTGCTATAAATATAAGACATAAATTTTTAAGGTTTGAAATAAGGAAAAATTATTTGAACATGTAGTGAAACTTGGTGGTGTGATCAAACAATGGCATGAGCAACTAGAACTTTTGAACTACCAAATGATGGATCTAATGAATGGTTGATAATAATGGAACAAATTTCACTTGTGATTCCATAAGAAGGATTACTTGAGTATTGCATGCTCTAAAATCATCCTTATGAAAATAAAAGAGGGGATTCGTTCATAGTAACTTTTACACAATGAACAAAATTTTCTCCATTATTAATAAATTGGTTATATGGTTATTGAAACGAGTCCCACCAATATTACATCGTGACTGCATGGAGGTATTATAACAACTCGACAAATATGCATATATCACATGGTATGATTTGAAGCTAGGTCTCCTCCTTGAAAGTTGAGGAATTTAACCTGTTGAGCTCACGCTATTTGACAACCTTACTCTTTTAGTTAATAGGTAGATGTTGACCTTTAACGATGATTTCTCAACAATGACATAGATTCATAATAAAATATCAAGGACACAACACTTGAGAGGTTCATTGAATTCAAGCACTTGGTTAAGGATAAAAGTGAACATATCGTGTCAGGAACCTTCACATTGACAGAGGTTTTGTATATTACATAAGCGATGACTTTGAGTGTTTTGTAGTTTATAACAAGGTATCATGATAAAGGATGCCAAATTATTAAGCTCAACAAACTGTTGTTGTATGAAGATGAGATGCTTTTGAAAATGAGCAGGTGTATGCTTCAACTAAGAGGATTGGCAGGAAAATATTTTGGAGAAGAAAATATACTATAGAAACTACATATTGAGTGGTGTTCCTACCAAGACTGATCCAAGATTGATAGGCAAAACAAATTGGAGTCACCCAAAACCTGTTGTTTAGCATATCATGATATTTTATTGTATAAGATGTGTTCTTATTCCTAAAGAGAGGCACCCAAAATTGGATACCAAAATCCATCAATGCATCATGATGGATTGTTCATAAATAAAAAAATCCCATAGAACTTTTATGTTATTACAAGGAAGTTATCATTAACAGAGATGTCGTATTCTATAAAATCTTTTGATTTCGGATCTTAATACCTCAACGTCAAGTTTTAGGCCATGTAAGCGTGGGAATCGATACATCATATTGTTTTTGGGAGAATGTTTGGACCTCAAGGGTCATGTGCCAATGGATTCATCTTAGGATAATCCATGGGATCCAAAAAGCATTTATCCATGAGAGTTGTTAACGGCCATGTAAAGGACCTAGAATCTAGGTTCTTTCGCGTGGTCTGTAAAGGACCATCTAAGGGAGCCAAAAAAAAACTTCCATCCATGAAAGTCACTAAAGAGTCATCTACAAGACCTGATATAGGTCTGTCCATGTGATCTTTTAAAGGACCATTAGGGGGGCCCCCCCCCCGGAGGCCCCCCCGGGGGAAGACACAAGGGGAAAAAAAAAAAAAAGATTTTCGGGGGGGGGGCCCTGGGGGGTTTAAGGACCCCCCCTCAAAAGGTTTTATCATCGAGTCATCATAAGAAAATGTTGTCTAACTTAATGGAGTCATCATTGTGTCATTTGATACATTTTCCTCAAAGGAAATCCGTGTTGGGCCATTTAAGACAAGGTTGCCTTCAAGGAACGTGATATGCCACCAACTATTGGAACTACCACTGGATTGTTTGAAACATGGAACATATGAGGATGAGAATCACCATTCTCATTAAAAAAATACGAGCATCAAGGATGTCATAATCATGTGGAAGATAGAGATAAGGGTCGTGTGCATCACATAATAGACGAGGATGTGGGCCACCATCATTATGCAGAAGACAAAGACATAACGGTTGCCATCGTCACAAAAAAATATGTGTGAGTACCGTCATCATCATGAGACATGAGACTTTTGAGTTTAGCATCATTATTTAGAATCGTCATCATCAGAGGGAAGGTGAGGGTGATGACCATTATCGTCATGGAAAGGGTGAGGGTGAGGGCATCAATGCATGGAGGATAAGAATTGTATGTTGAATTATTCATCGTAATCTTGGAAATTGGAAAACATGAACATAAATTTGATGAAACATCAATGATCACTTATGACTGAGATCAGTCATATCCTTGAACCTCGCCTCTATGGAGTGGCTAAAGGAACAAAAGAGTGGGAGTATCCCATGGAATTAGTATTGTTGTTCAAACATAATATTATTTTTTACTTACATCTAAAGGAATACAAGAGTGGGAGTATCCCATAGATAAGTGTGGCAATACTGGGATAACTCGCTTGGCTTGCATGCACATAAGTGCCTCGAATGATTCTCGCTAGATTTGAACAAATTCCATCGAATGATTTTAGTAGATGCCCTTGTTAGTTAAGGGTAATGAAACATCAATGATGACTTAAGACTAAGATGAGTCATATCGATGAACCTTACATTTATGGAGTGGATAAGGCAATAAAAGAGTGGAAGGAAGGATCCCATGCAACTAGCGGTATCATTAAAACTTAATATTATTTTTCACTTATATTCAAAATCATGAGAGGTAATATGTCACGGCAAGTATGACAAAGTTGGTGCAACCCATTTGGCTTACATGCATGTAAATGCTTTCAATAACTCCCACAAAACTTTAATAAATACCTTCAATAATTCAACCAAATTTGAATTTGTATAGTTGTATTCATAATTACGAGAGGGCATATGTTATGGCAAATATTAATGCATTTGGCTTACATGCATGTAAATACCCTTAATAATTCCACCTAATTTTAATAAATGCTTTCAATAATTAAAACAGATTTGAAATTGTACAGTTGTTATTCAAAATTATGAGAGGAGATATGTTATGGCAAGTATGACAGTACTGACACAACCTATTTCGATTACACGCAAGTAAATGCCCTCAATAAAGGCCACCCAATTTTAATAAATATCTTCCATAATTCAACCATATTTGAATTTGTATAGTTGTTATTCAAATGGATTTGAATTTGTACAGTTGTTATTCAAAATTATGAGAGATATGTTATGGCAAGTATGACAATACTAGCGCAACACATTTAGATTACATGCATGTAAATGCCAAATTCCATAATTCAACCATATTTGAATTTGTACAGTTGTTATTCAAACGACGGATTTGAATTTGTACAGTTGTTATTCAAAATTACGAGAGGAGATATGATATAACAAGTATGACAATATGGCGCAACCCATCATTTGGATTACATGCATTTAAATAATTGCCCTCAGTAACTCCCACCAAATTTTAATAAATACCTTCCATAATCTAGCCATAATTGAATTTGTACAGTTGTTGTTCAAACTTATAGGTTTGTTTTATTATATACATCCATGATTATAAAAAGGTAATAAGTCAATTATGATTATATACATCCATGATTATATACCTGCATTCAAGATTATGAAAGGGAATATAAGCCTGGAAATACTAGTATAACTCGCTTGGCTTGCATGCACATAAATGTCGTGAATAATTTTCACTATATTTGAAAAAATACCACCAAATTTTAGTAGATTCTCTTGTTAAATCTAATGAAACATCAATGATTACTTAAGAGTAATGCTAGTCATATGAATGAACCTTACATTTATGGAGTGGATACATCAATAAAAGAGTGGAAGGATCCCATAGAACTGGAACTAGCGATATCATTCAAAACTTAAAATATTTTCACTTTTGTTCAAAATTATGAGAGAAGATATGTTATGGCAAGCATGACAAAGTTGGTGGAACCCATTTGGCTTACATGCATGTACATGCTTTCAATAACTCCCACAAAATTTTAATAAATACCTTCAATAATTCAACCAAATTTGAATTTGTATAGTTGTATTCAAAATTACGAGAGGGCATATGTTATGGCAAGTATTAATGCATTTGGCTTACATGCATGGAAATACCCTTAATAATTCCACCAAATTTTAATAAATGCCTTCAATAATTCAACCGGATTTGAATTTGTACAGTTGTTATTCAAAATTATGAGAGGAGATATGTTATGGCAGGTATAACAATACTGGTAACCGGGTGTTGTAGGTGAGTTGGAGAGGAGAGGGCAATCCTCCAAGGGAGGTCTCAGATTTGATTCTCCACCCTACCAAAAAGCTGAATTGGGTACCCAAAATCCAATTGATAATGTTGGTGCGGGCAGGGCTGGGTGCAACTCCCGCATGACTTTGACGGTATAGAATCCCCTGTTCGTGGTATCTCAGACCAAGGCGGCCCCGCAAGGGATTTTTCGCTTAAAAAAAAGTATGAAAATAATGGTGCAACACATTTAGATTACATACATGTAAATGCCATAAATACCTTCCATAATTCAACCATATTTGAATTTGTACAATTATTCAAACGAAGGATTTGAATTTGTACAGTTGTTATTCAAAATTATGAGAGGACATATGTTATAACAAGTATGAAATTATGACACAACCCATCATTTGGATTACATGCATGTAAATAAATGCCCTCAGTAACTCCCACTAAATTTTAATAAATACCTTCCATAATTCAACCATATTTCCTTAAACCCCGGACCCCAATTTTAATAAATACCTTCCATAATTCAACCATATTTCAATTTGTACAGTTGTTGTTCAAACTTATAGGTTTGTTTTATTATATACATCCATGATTATAAAAAGGTAATAAGCCATGGCAAAACCGGTGTAGTTTGCATACACATAATTCCCACCATAATTGAATTTGTATGGATATGGATTAGGCTGCCTAGTGCTCTCCTCCAGTATAATTTTCTAAAAATTAAATATTTATCTACATTAATATATATGTATACATGAACAGATTGATATATTATTTAATAATTTATTGATTTCTATATAAAATAAAATTGAAATAGACTTCATTTGATGATGAGTGTGAGTGTGAACAAACAATTAAGAATAAGAATTGATTATTGTGAATAATTATTAATTTCTATATAAAATAAAATTGAAATACATTTCATTTGATGAGTGTGAGTGTGGACAAACAATTATTATTGTGAATAATTATTGATTTCTATATAAAATAAAATTGAAATACACTTCATTTGATGAGTGTGAGAAGAATAAGAATTGATTATTGTGAATAATTAGATTCATAAAAATAAGGAGGTCCTCGGATGAGGGGAGTGGTAGGATGGTGGGAAGAGGGACAAGCAGCACGTTATCA
>JAQPPZ010009406.1:0-16846 GCA_028583015.1 Wollemia nobilis | reverse complement strand
CCTTAAATTCATACCCCTTTCTTCATACCCTTTTATTCATACCCCTAATTTCATACCCCTTTATTCATATGTATTTCTTCATACCCCTCACTACATACCCCTCACTTCATACCCTTAATTAATTTAATACTTATAAAAAATACTTATCTAATAAATTAATGTCCCATATGCCTTTCTTCATACCCCTAACTAATTTAATACTTACAATAACCACTTATTTAATCAATTAAGGTCTCATACCCCTCACTTCATACACCTAACTTTATTCACTTCATATCCCTTTCTTCATACCCCTTACTTCATATCCCTTACTTCATACCCCTCACTTCATACCACTAATTTCATATCCATAACTAATTAAAAAATTACAAAAACCACTTCTTAAAAAAAAATCTAAATTTCTAACTGTGGTGTGGGTAGAGGTGCAAGGTGTAAACCAATTGGTTCATCCAAACCCCATAATGGGGGTGGAGGTCCAAGGTTCAAATATTGGGCCTCATCGAACTAAATGTTTGTCCCTTTCCTAGTGCTTTCAGTGGCGTAAAAGGTTTAAAATGATTGTGGTATGGCGATTATAGGGGCAGACTACATGAAAGATCCATGTGGAAGCTTTTGGGGTGGACATCACAAAATACTATGGTGGCCAGAAAAGCTGGATAGCCTACCCAAATTCATGGCGACTCCTAATTCCACCATGTAAAAAAAAAAAAAATCTAAACCCTAAACCCTAAACCTTTAATTTAGGGGTATGAGACATTAATTGATTAAAGAAGTGGTTTTTATAAGTATTCAATTAGTTAGTGGTATGAAGTGAGGGGTATGAAGTTAGGGGTATGAATTTAGGACTATGGGACATTAATTGATTAGATAATTCACTTTTGTAAGTATTCAGTTAATGAGAGGTATGAAGTGGTGGGTATGAAGAAAAGGGTATGAAGTAAGGGGTATGAAATTAGTGGCATGAAGAAAGGGGTATGAATTTAAGGGTGTGAAGTGAGGGGTATGAAAAAAAATTGATTTAAAAAAAAACATTGATCTTTTTGGATTTTCCAACGTTTTGATTTTTTTATTTTTTTCTAAGGTTAAAAAATTAAAATTTTAATGTTCCTATTTTTTAATTAACATTTACAATTAAAAAAAAACTTCTTTAATCAATTAAGGTTTCATACCCCTAAATTCATACCCCTTTCTTCATACACCTCACTTCATACCCCTTTTTCATTACCCCTTTCTTCATACCCCTCTCTTCATACCCCTAACATTAATCAATTAAGGTTTCATACCCCTCACTTTATACCCCTCAATTCATATCCCTTTCTTCATACACCTCACTTCATACCCCTTTCTTCATACCCCTCTCTTCATACCCCTAAATTTAATCAATTAAGGTCTCATACACCTAACTTTATACCCATCACTTCACACCCCTTTCTTCATACTCGTCACTTCATACCCATTTCTTCATACCCCTAACATCATACACCTTTCCTCATACCCCTAAATTCATACCCTTAACTTCATACTCCTCATTAAATACACCTCACTTAATACCCTTAAGAAATTGAATACTTACAAAAACCACTTTTTTAATCAATTAATGTCTCATATCCCTTTCTTCATACCCCTCACTTCATACCCCTTTTCATACCCCTAACTAATTGAATACTTACAAAAGTCACTTCTTTAATAAATTAAGGTCACATACCCTCACTTCATACCGCTAACTTCATTCACTTCATACCCCTTTCTTCATACCCCCTAACATTATACCCATAACTTCATACCCCTTTCTTCACACCCCTCACTAAATACCTCATACTTCATACCCCTAAGTAATTGAATACATACAAAAACCACTTCTTTAGTCAATTAATGTCTCGTATCTCTCACTTAATACCCCTCACTTAATACCCCTTTATTTATACCTCTCACTTCATACCCCTTTATTCATAACCTTCTCTTAATACCCATTTATTCATATCCCTTACTTCATACCCCTTTCTTCATATCCCTAACTAATTGAATACTTACAAAATCCACTTCTTTAATCAATTAAGGTCTCATAACCCTAACTACATACCCCTATTTTCATACCCCTAACTTCATACCCCTCAATTCATACCCGTTTATTCATACCCATTTCTTCATACCCCTAAATTTAATAAATTAAGATCTCATACCCCTAAATTCATACCCTTTTTTATACCCCTCACTAAATACCCCTCACTTCATATCCCTCAATAATTGAATACTTACAAAAATAACTTCTTTAATCAATTAATGTCTCATATTCCTTTCTTAATACCCCTCACTTCATACCCATTTCTTCATATCCTTAGCTAATTAAATACTTACAAAAATTACTTCTTTAATCAATTAATATCTCATACCCCTAATTTCATACCCCTAACTAATTGAATACTTACAAAAACCACTTCTTTAACTAAACCCTAAACCCTAAATCCTAAACCCTAAATTTAGGGATATGAGACATTAATTAATTAAAGAAGTGGTTTTTGTAAGTATTCAATTAGTTAAGGGTATGAAGTGAGGGGTATGATGTTAGGGTTATGAGACATTAATTGATTAAAGAATGGATTTTTGTAAACATTCAATTAATGAGGGGTATGAAGTGAGGGGTATGAACTTAGGGGTATGAAAAAAGGGTTATGAATCTAGGGGTATGAAGAAAAGGGTATGAAGTTAGGGGTGTGAAGTGAGGGGTATGAAGAAACATTGATTTTTTTGGATTTTCTAAAGTTTTTGGAAAAAAATTGATTTTCTAAGTTTTTGATTTTTTTAATTTTTTTCTAAGGTTAAAAAAATTAAAATTTTAAAGTTCTTAAGGTTAAAAAATTAAACTTAAAATTGATTTTAAAGTTACTAATTTTTTTGTCCCTTTCCTGGTGCTTTCAGCGGCGTAAAAGGTTTAAAATGATTGTGGCATGGTGGTTACAGTGGCGGACTGCGCGAAGATTTGTGTGGCGGCTTTTGGGGCGGACAGCGTAGAATACTGTGGCGGCCATAAAAGCTGGACAACCTACCCAGATTCGTGTCGGCTACCGATTCCACCATGTAAATTAAAAAAAAAAAAGTTCCTAATTTTTTTAATTAAAGTTTACAATTAAAAAAAAAAAAATACTTCTTTAATCAATTAAGGTCTCATACCCCTAACTTCATACCCCTCACTTCATATCCCTCACTTCATACCCTTAACTTCATACCCCTCAATTCATACCCCTTTCTTAATACCCCTCTCTTCATACCCCTTTCTTCATACCCATATATTTATACCCCTAAATTTAATCAATTAAGGTCTCATACACCTAACTTCATACCCCTCACTTCATATCCCTTTCTTTATACCCATCACTTCACACCCATTTATTCATACCCCTAACTTCATACCCCTTTATTCATACCCCCTAAATTCATACCCCTTTCATAATTTCTCTATATTTATACCCCTAAATTCATACCCCTTTATTCATACCCCTCACTAAATACCCTTCACTTCATACCCCTAAGTAATTGAATACTTACAAAAACCACTTCTTTAATTAATTAATGTCTAATATCCTTTTATTCATACCCCTCACTTCATACCCCTAACTAATTCTATACTTAAAAAAACCACTTATTTAATCAATTAAGGTATCATAACCCTAACTTCACACCCCTAATTTCATTCACTTTATACCCATTTCTTCATACCTCTTAACTTCATATCCCTAACTTTATACCTCTTTTTTCATACTCCTAGATTCATACCCCTAACTTCATATCCCTCTATTCATACCCCTTTCTTCATACACCTCACTAAATATCCCTCACTTTATATCCCTTTATTTATACCCCTATATAATTGAATACTGTGAGACAAATAAAGTCTCCCCAAGATCGAAGAATGCTCCATAAGATCAATCACACATAAAAGAGGTAAACCCACAACACAAATATTGAGTGGTAAAACCCTACTTCAAATGAAGAATGGAAACATACACTATGAAGCTCACTATATTACTCAATGATTCAAAAATACAAGAATGCTTCAATGTTATGCAATAATATGCATCAACATAAACTACAACACAAGTCAATATGACAAGATATGATAAGATATGATAATATGTAGTAGAAAACACCCCTATTTAAAGAGAAGCTTTTCTACTACAACCCTAAATCTTATCACAATCTAATCTTATCACAATATATCAAATATTAGAAAGTGCTTTAGTTACTTTCTAATTTTATCACAATCTAATCTTTGAGATATGTGATAAGTGGCATCTATTAAATATTAGAAAGTGATTAGTTACTTTCTAATATTTGCTAGAAAATGGAAATCACTTTTTTCCAAAAAATTAAATATTCCTAGCACCCTTATTTTATTTATTAATTGGGTGGAAATATTTTTACATAAAATTATTTTCTAAATATTATTCTTTAGACTTTATATTTTAGTCTAAGAATAATTTACACAATGTTGCATTACATATTCCAATAAATACTTATAAAAACCACTTCTTTAATCAATTAAGATCTCATACCCCTCACTTCATACCCCTAACTTCATTCACTTCATACCCCTTTCTTCATACCCCTAAATTCATACCCCTCACTTCATACCCCTAACTTCATACCCCTAACTAATTAAATACTTACAAAAACTACTTCTTTAACAAAACCCTAAACCCTAAACCCTAAACATTGAATTTAGGGGTATGAGACATTAATTGATTAAAGAAGTAGTTTTTGTAAGTATTCAATTAGTTAGGGGTATGAGACATTAATTGATTAAAGAATTGGTTTTTGTAAGTATTCAATTAGTGAGAGGTATGAAGTGAGGGGTATGAAGTGAGGGGTATGAAAAACATTGAATTTTTGGATTTTCTAAAGTTTTTGAAAAAAAATTAAATTTTAAATTTTAAAGTTCCTATATTTTAAATTAAATTTTACAATAAAAAAAATAAAAAAAAACTGATTTCTTTAATCAATTAATTTTTCATAACCCTAACTTCATACCCCTCATTTCATACCCCTCAGTTCATACCCCTAACTTCATACCCCTCACTTCATACCCCTCAATTCATACCCATTTATTTATACCCCTCACTTCATACCCCTAAATTTAATCAATTAAGGTCTCATAACGCTAACTTCATACCCCTCACTTCACACCTCTTTCTTCATACACCTCACTTCATACCACTTTCTTCATACTCCTTTCTTCATACACCTAATTTCATACCCTTAACTTCATACCCCTAACTTCATACACCTTTATTCATACCCCCTAACTTCATACCCCTTTCTTTATACCCCTAACTTCATACCCATTGTTGCGGGCCAAACAAGGTTAACTTTCTATCTATTTTGTCACTTGCCCGATCATTAATTATCAACCAGGGATTCATAAACTTTTGAAGGATCTCTTACAGGATCATTCACAATACCACCTTGAGATGAGTCCTTCTAACTCTACTATTGGGGGGTGTTCAAAAGGTTGTCAATCTCTCATGCACTCCTCAATAAAATGCGTATGAACAATTAAATATTTAGAAAGAAAGCATTCATACGTGCATCTAAGAAATAATCAAACCTATTGCAATAATAAAACACAAATACAGGAAATGAAACTATGAAAGCATGAAATCTACAAAGCATAGAAAAGAAGGGGAAGAATACTGTCTTGGAGTGGGCCCAAGCTCTAGTAGATCCCTCCCAACGTGAACACGCTTTAGGAACTTGTAGACTTTATTATGCAATCAAAGGATTACAATGTGTATTCTATACCTTCTATACAATTGCTATATGTTCTATATTCTATATTCTATATTCTATATCTTTAGAGAGGTCTATGTGTGTTTATATAGCACACGCATAGGTCTTCTATTACAAGTCGATTACAACCATCGATCTATTCTAGACTCGACAATGACAATCTGGTAAGCTTTGGTCATTGTCTACCGAAAATTGGCTTTGTTCCTAATATTGGCATGTTCCGTAATTGGCTCATGCTTCACTTGGCATGGGTGGCACAACTCCCACAAATATCTTGTGTGGCGTGGAGTTGTAATTGCACCATTTATTATCGCCTGCATCATGTTTGATCTGGTCAACGTGCAAAAATAGAGGTGCCTTCCTTTGCGGAAGGCGCCTACCTTCTATTGGCATCTTTCTGGAAGAGGAAGGCGCCTATCTTCAATTGGTGCCTTCCTGGAAGGGGAAGGCACCTACCTTCTTCTGGCGCCTTCCTGGAAGAGGAAGGTGCCTAATCATTATGCATCAGTTCCATAGTAAAAAAAGTGCCAGGTCCATGAAAAATACCTCGATTGATTAAATCTGACAAAATCAACAATACCTCCACATAAACACACTAAAACACACAAATAAGATAATATGCATAATATCATTAAATAAATACATAATCATTGATAAAAACATACAATTCCTAATATATCATCGCATAATATTTGCTAAGACTCATACAAAAATATAGGCAATTCTGGGACTCATCATCCCCCCATGCCTAACATATGCCACGCCCTCGTGGCATCAAAATCGTAGGCACTCTGGTCATCACCTGTATCTCGACATTCCTGTTGCTGTTGATTTTTTTCGATCTGCTCTCCTTGTTCTGGTTGCTATTGGGGCCGGCATGACTATTGTGGGTGTCCTTGCCTAAAATGCTACTTCTATAGCCTGCCACAGGTCGATTTCTTCGGTCCTAGGAACCGCAATGGGGATATCTGAATCACTTCCCCTTTGACGAACCACCTGGGCCTTATATGTTCTGGCCTCCTCAGGATCAAGCCTTGGATATTCCTCGGCCTTAGCTATAGCCTCCGACTCTAGGCCGAATATCCCCCATCTCTCTAACCATTTCCTTATTTTTGAGGGTCGCCCTAGGGCTGAGCCGTAAATTTTCCAAAATTTACTCTTATGTGCCGGATCAATACTGATGCCAGAGGTTCCTCAAACCCTCAAAGAGGATTTTATCCCCTGCTTAGCTGCCCTCACCTCTCTGTGCAGCCGTTCAAACACCTTCTGCCTGTCAACAAATGGATGCATATCCCAATCATAATATTTCGGCTCTGTGATAGCCTCCTTGGCCTTCTTTCAAGAAGTCCTAGGCCTTTTGGCTGTGGCCTGTATAGGAACTATGGCAGCTCGATTAGAGGGCTCTCTGGTGGCCATTATTTCATTTCTAGGGACCTGCTCTGTTGTCTTCACTACTGCTGATGTTTTAGCTTCTTCTATTGTAGGTTCAACAGGTTCTTCCTTGAGTTCCAACTCTATCTACGAGGGTTGATATGATTTTGTTAGGTCAATAATAGGGGGCTCTGCGGGGCTCTTGCGCTCTTGGCTCGTCAGAACCTCCATTGCCCAGTCAGTCTGGGTTGATGCGTCCTTCCTTTTCGCTCGCCCTGCCTTCAATTATTGATTTTATTTTTGCAGCTATTGAATCAGCTGCTCAAGGTGGGCAATTTTCTTTGCCTGCTCTTCCAGCTCACCTCTCTGACTACTTTGGCAATCCTCCAACATCTTCTGGGCCATCTAGCAGTTGGTTTTCCAGTCTAATGCTTCCTCTAGGGCCACGTCAATCTCACTGTTGCCCCTAGGGGTTTCTCTTTCTCGTGGGTCTTGGCCCGTCAATTCTCTTAGGGCCTGTGCTGCAGCCTCGACCTCCGAGTCTTCTTCCTCTTCCTGTGAGGAGAGGAGGAGTAACCACAGGTGCTTTCTCCTGGGGGCCAATTTTGGTTGCTATGACTCGGTCGCACTGCTGGCGAGCTGTGCCCCTATATCTTCATGTTCAGGCACAAGGGAGTGTCCTCTCTCTTCTATGCATTCGGGCAGCGTTGGCGGCCTTATATCCCCTACTTCCCTTGTAGGGATTTCTTCTGCTTGTATTACGAGGCTCCCTACCACTTGAATTGTAGGGATTTCTATTGCTTGACCTACCTCAACAACTTCCATTGCCTAGCCTCCATCTTCTCCTGCATCAGGGTCCTACCTCTGTGCCTCTACATGGCGGGCCAGTGTTGATATGATCCCATGGTGGGCCAAAGATGTAGGTGCTCCCTTCTGATATCATGCCGCTTCTTCCTTAAGGGTTTGCACCAGGTAGAAGGGCATATTAATTCTTCTCCCATGCACCAAGTGGTTCAAAAATTGCACATGGTGGACGTGCAGGTGGGTGTATTTCCCGATGCAAGTGAAGAATCGAGAAACCTGCTCGAATATCTCTCATAAATTTATAGGGAGGGTGCTTTTGATCAACCCATATCTATCTATCTATAGATTCTCTCTAGGTAGAAGCTATTCAATGCAGTATTTCAACGTCCCGCTCTTGTACACACATTCACCTATCAGGGGTAAGCCAATCACCTCTGAGATGTATTATGGGGTGACTAGAATTGCCATCCCCGCACCTGAGTAGAATCTCCCCTTAAGGAGGTAGCAAATTCCCTTGCTACCTCTGCGTCCTGGTTCTAGCTAACTAGGGCATAGTATCCAAGCCATCCCTCTGCCTAAAATTGGGCTCTCATCACCCCCTTGATCCCATCTATGCTGCTTGGCTCATTATTTTTTATCGAATGATTCTTTGATCGACCTCCCATGGTGCCTTCCTACAAGCTACTATTTCTCTTCTTTTCTTTCTCAGGGAGGCACCTTCCTTATAAGGAGGGTGTCGAACAACTAACTCCCAATCCTTTCCAGGCATGCATTTCGAGGTACACGTTGACACGATCGGCCATGGGGGGTGTATGATTTTTTGTTTTATGGTGGTGATATTTTGGTACTCGCATATTTTAACAATGATTACATATAAATCTAAGTAGAGTATGCACGTACCTAATTGGATGCCTCATGTGTCATGGGGATCATCGATTCATCGATTCTTTATGGGGGATGGGTACCTTGTTGGTGCGGATTATGCTGTTGAGTTACTTTGATGACAGGTGTTGAAGACAAACCAAAAAAATTGATTGCTATTGGAACATGCATCAATTTCACCCCGTAATTCTCCGAGATTTGCTTTGATTGGGGTGGATTCTACTTATGTGCTCCTGGAGATAAATTTGTGCCATGTGTCGCGTGATGATTGAGGCACATGTGAAACTTGATCATTGGCTACATACGGAAGGTGCCTACTTTGGTACCTTCCTAATGCAAAAGGCACTTGCTGTGGTGCCTTCTCGATGCAAAAGGCGCCTGATGGGCTACCTTCCCGATATAGTCATGGATGCGCCTTTCGATGATGGAAGGCGCCTTTAATGAATGCGCCTTCCTAGAAGAGGAAGGCACCCTTAAGGACACGTGCACCTTCTCGGGAGAGGAATGCACCCTTCTGTATAAATGTGCCTTCCTGGTGTGGAAGGCGCATGATGGATGGATGCACCTTCCTGGTATGGAAGGCGCTTTGAAATGCATGTGCCTTCCTGGGTAAGGAAGGTGCCCTTGAGGCTCATGCACCCAAAAAGGAGGGTGCTTTGATTTGATTTTTTTTTATTTTTTGTTGTAGGATGCGCCTTCCTGATGAGGAAGGCGCTCCCCTACTTTTTGTTTTTTAGGATGCGCCTTCCTGATGAGGAAGGCGCTCCCCTACTTTTTTTTTTTTTTTTTAGCACATTCTTATTTTGGTGGGGCGTCTTCCGGTAGTGGAAGGTGCCTTATTCACATGGGGCACCTTCCTAGGAGAGGAAGGCACCTTCTTTCGATGGGCACCTTCTTGGTGGCTGAAGGCGCCTTATTGAGGGGCACCTTCTGGCGGGGGAAGGTGCCTTATTTACATAGGGCACCTTCTTGGAAGAGGAAGGTGCCTTATTTTATTGGCAGCCATGTCGTATTTGACCAGGAAAGGTGATCAGGCCTCCTCGGGCTGACTTCATGCCTGCTTTTATTCTATTAGTGTCGGCATCGGGGTGCTGAGCCGAACCAGGCCTGGTGTCCCCAATGCCTATCCGTCGAACTATCAGTTCCTCCACCTATAAAAAGCAAACAAAAAAAAAAAAATACGAGCAGTTAGACGCATTTCGTGCCTGTTAGGCCTTGTGGCTAGGATACCTGCAACTTGCATGCGGGTGTCGTCCCTACAAAATAAAACATGCTATAAGAAAATTATTTACACCTATCTACTATTTTTTTTTTTGGTGAGCATTTTCATGCCCACCGTTCTATTTTTCTAAGATTTTGGATCCATATTCATGGGGATGAGGTCTCCCCCATGCCTATTCTAGATCCCACTAGTACATTTTTGGACATGCTATAGGGACACAATCAATGGCCATTGATAGTCAATAGAACATTACTACCATTGATAGTTCTAACATGCAAATTTTAATGAGTTCTACCACCTCATACGATCCCATCCATATCTGCATAAGCTTTCCCTTCATTTCTTGGAATCGAGAATCATACAATAGTACCCATTCTCCTTCTTTGAACTGCTTCAGTTTGATGTGGTGGTCATGCCACCGTTTCCTTTGCTTCTGTGTGATTTTTGTCTTCTGCAAAGCATCCATTCAAATTTCGTCTAGCTGATCCAACTATCGAATCCTTTCTTTTTGAGCGTCATCCAGGCTCAAATTTAATTCTAAAGTTGTTCTTAACGTCTTAATATCAAACTCAATGGGCATCATTGCATTCTTCCCGTAGACCAGTAGGAAGGGTGTGAAACCTATGGTAGACTTCCATGTAGTGTTGTGTGCCCATACTACCTTTGGTAGCCGTGTAGCCCAATCCTTTCTATGTTGCTGCACGGTCTTCGTCAAGATATTCTCAATCTCCCCGTTTGTTACTTCCACTTGCCCATTTGCCTGCGAATGGTAGGGTGTAGTCTTATTGTGCCAAATTTTGTATTGCTCCATTAGCTCCTCAATCAACTTTGAAGTGAACTGAGGTCCCTGGTCTATTGTTATTTCCCTGGGGACCCCGAACCATGTAAAAATGTGAGCAAATATAAAATCGGCAACTATTATTTCTTTTGAATCTTTTAGTGCCTAGACTTCAACCCACTTGGTGACATAGTCTATGTAGACTAAGATAAAACTCTTCCCTATTGAAGATGGGTTAATTGGCCCCACAAAATCCATACCCCACTTATCAAAGGGTTCTAGGTGTACTTGAGGCTAGAGGGGCATTTCATCACGATGGGTTGGTCTACCCATCCTTTGGCACTCATCGCACTTGTTGACATACGCGGCTGCATCTTTGAATAGGTTAGGCCAAAAATACCCAGCCTGTAGAACTTTATATGCAGTCCATTTCCCTGCAAAGTGTCCTCCGTAAGGTTCATCATGATAGGCTTTGAGTATCTCTGAGAATTCTTGCTCTACCACGCACCTCCTTATGATTTGGTCATGTCCTATTTTTAACAGGAGGCCATCGATCCATAGGTAGGGTGCGCTCTTCTCTATCACCCCCTACTTTTCTTGGTATGAGAGAGCAGGTGAGGTTCTACTAGTGGCCAAGTAATTGGCTATGTTTGCATACCATGGGATTTGCTCGTCGATGGTAAATAAGTGTTCATCCGAAAATTGGTCTTCCACTATCGTATAGTCTACTGGTGTCAACCTAGATAGGAAGTCTACTACCACGTTGTCCTTGCCCAATTTTTCAACTATGGTGATATCAAATTCTTGCAATAGTAGGAGCCACCTAACCACTCTCCCGTCAATATTCAATTTACTCATCAAGTATCCGATGGTTGCATGGTCCGTATGGATGAACACCTTATAGCCGATGATGTAATGGCAAAATTTTTTTATGGCGTGCACCACTACAAGAAAATCATTTTTCGTTATCGTATAATTGAGCTCGGCTCCTGCCAAGTTTTTATTGATGTAATAGATGGCATAGAAATCTTTGCCATATTTCTGTCCCAGGACCGATCCAATCGCATTATTGGATGCATCACAATAAATGTGGAAGGGTATGGCCCAATCTGGTCCTCTTAAAATCGATGTAGTTATCAGCTTCTCCTTAAGCAATTGAAAAGCTTCTTCGCAGTCTTTTGTCCAATTGAACTCTACGTCCTTAGACAATAGAGTGTGCAGTGGTTTTGCAATCTTGCTAAAATTGGCGATAAATCGTCGGTAGTACCTGAAATTTCCAAGGAAACTCCTCACTTCTTTCTGCGTCCTGGGGCTAGGTAGGTCTTTTATGACCTCAATATTCCTTCTATCAAATTTTAGCCCTACTACAGAGATATGGTGTCCCAGCACGATGCCTTCTTGCATCATCATGAAGCATTTTTCATTGCTCAGGGATAGATTGTTCTCCTCACTTCTTTCGAGCACTTTCTCTAGGTTTAGCATTGCTTCTTCAAAGGTCTCTCCATAAATGATGAAGTCATCCATGTATACTTCGACCTCTTCTCCTATCATGTCCGAAAATATGCTAAGCACCGCCCTCTGAAAGGTGGTCGGTGCGTTGCATAACCCAAAGGGTAATACCTGGTAAGCAAATGTTCCCCATGGGCAGGTGAATGTTGTTTTATCTTGATCCTCTCCTCCTATCTGGATCTGATTGTATCCACTGAACCCATCTAGGAAGGAGAAGTACTTTCATCTTGAAAGTGTGTCCAAGACTTGATCAATGAATGGGAGTGAGAAGTGGTCTTTCTTAGTTGCTTTATTCAGCACTCTGTAGTCCATGCAGATTCACCATTTCCCATTTTTCTTAGGGACTACCACAAGTGGTGACATCCACTCATTGCCAAAAATTGGATAGATGAATCCGATAGCCAAGAGTTTCTATAACTCTATTTTGATAATGTCCTTCATTGTCGAGTTCATTCTCCTCTGTGGTTTCCTACTTGGAGTCGCTTGCTCATCAAGGTATATTCTATGAGTGCATATTTTTGGGCGAATACCCTTCATGTCCAAGTAGTCCCATGCAAATTCCTGCTGGTGTCTTACCAGGAGTTCTTCTACTTTTTCTAGTTGTGCACGAGTCAACCCACTACTGATATTCAAAGTCCTTCCTGGCCCAATAGTTATCTGCTAGACGTGATGATCATGAGTGCCAACCAATGGTGATCCAGGTGTGCTAGTAGAGGACTCTCCATGGAGGAATTCTACAATAGCCCCGTCCTCATATTCTTCCTCTGCTAACTCATCTAACGCCATTACTGGATGGATTATGGATAACTCCTGATAATTATGCCTAGGTAATGTAGCTTCTCCCAACGGGTTGAAAAACTACACAGGGGGTGAAATGGTCAATCTCTTGACGTTTTGGCCATTGGAGATGGTCATCATCCCATCTCGACAAGCTGATGTAGGCATCGACTATTGCCAGCCATGGTCTCCCCAAAATGAGCGGGTAGCCACCCAGCCTAGTCTTGGACTGCAAGACCAAGAAATCGGCTAGGTATTCCCATGCACTAATTGTCACCGTTACATCCTCTAGAATTCCCTCTGGTGATACTATTGATTGGTCAGCTAATTGTAGCACTATCATGGTGGGTCTTAGGTTTGTGAGTTGTAGCCTCTGCATGGTTTCTTGAGGCATTACGTTGATGGCTGCTCCAAGATCGACCAACATATTAAAAAAGGAATACCCTTTGATTTTTATAGTCAGTATTGGACTGCTTGGATCCATGTACTTGGGATGACATATCTTACCCATCATCAAGTTCACTAATTTACCCATGATATTGATAGTCTGGGTTTCTTTTCACCCTAGCTTCCTCAAGCACATTTCTCTTATTGCCTTGTTGTATATTGGAACATCTCGAATGGCTTGAAATAGTGGTATCATCACTGTGAGGTTCTTCAGACTCGATAGGATATCAAACTCTGGTTGCTTTTGTTTCTTCTATTCTTGTAGTCGATAAGGGAATGGAGCCTTTGCTCTCTCAGCTATTTCCTCTATCACCTCTTCCACAAGAGGTGTTTCTTCTTCTTCTTCCTCCTCTTCTACTAGTGGAGGTGTTTCTACTCCTAACTGCCTACCTAACCTAAGCTAAATATTGTACATAGGATACATCTCACCTTCGACACTATATGCCAACTGATTTAATCTATTGTTTGGATTAGCCATCGATTGTGTTGGTAGCTACATAGGTCTCACTGTTGGTAGAGCCGACAAGTTTTTATGGGGTTGAGTTGGCGCTACATTCTATGGGGCCGGATTCCATGGTGTGTGGCCTCTCCACTGTTGCCTTGGATATTGGTACTGCATCCAGGGTTGCTGATTCATGAATGCCACTCTTGGGGGTATGTTGGACCAAGGTGATGGCCCCCACCATCCCATGTTGGATGGTTGAGGTGGACCTTGTGGCATGTATGGAATTCCTCTGTATTGTGACATTCCAACTGGCATACTCCCCGCAGGGGGTTGTGGCCAACTCTTTCTGTTACCTATGAAATAGGCTTCCAATGTCTCAACCTCCTCCTGGTTGCTAGGAAACTTTGGGCACAATCAAGTCTTATGATTCAGTTTGCATACTACGCATACTCTAATCTTATTCTCCGGGCATGCATTCTTTGCATGCTTTCCTCTACATTTTTGGTAGAAATAGATTAATGTTGCCTCATTCTCTTGTTTCTTCTTCTCTAACAACAATGTGTCCATTTGCAATGCTAGAGAAGAGAGCATATTGCTTTTCATATCTTCCAACATATTTCCAAGTTCTGTCTTTGTCACCGAAGCAGTTGCTTTGATGCTTCTGGAAGTGGTCTTGCCTCTTCTTCTTGAGTAATTCCAGCAGAGTTGTCGGATATCTTCCATATCGTGTTGGTAGACATCGCCTCCAGAAATCATATTAAGAGCCTCTAATGATTCATTATTAAGTCCCCTCAAGAAGATGCTTTTGAGGGACTTATCGGACAACTTTGCATGGGGAGATCATTGAAGATTAAAATTAAATCTCTCCCAGTACTCCTCGAGAGACTCATCCTCTTTCTATGTCATGCTCAGGACTTATTCTCTGGAATCTCTTGCTCTCCCAAAATATTGGTATTGCTCTTGAAAGATCTTCTTCATTTGATCCCATGTCACTATGTGCTTTTCTCCCAGACCGATGAACCATCGCAGAGCTGCATCATCCAGTGTAGAAGGGAAGAGTTTCAGCTTCTACGTATCTGATTTGTAATCCATAGACCTGCACAAAAAATCAAACTTGAATAAGAACAAGTTAGGGTCTTCGATTAGGTATCCTCTAAAGGTATGGAGATGAGTAGGGGATATGTTTTTCATCTTGGTGTCTCCTACTCCTTCATCAATCGGGAAGCTAAATCCAGATGAGACTTCTTCTGTGTCAGCCATTTTTTCAAGCAATGTGGTCTCAAATGCAACACATATGGCCTTATCATCGTTTAAAACTTTTTGAGTCAAAGTGCTAAGATTATCTAGAGTTATTGTCTGATCTTGCACAACTTTCCACAACAAGGCTTCTTCTAGGGGTGTTCTTTTAAACAATGAGTTCGTAACTATTTGTTCTTCTCCAAGTAGATGGGATGAGGAAGCACTTCATTCAAAGTATTGATCCTCACTCCAGTGGATTTCTGATTGTGAGTTAGGTGACACTAGTTCTAAAGAGCTTTGTGTTATGAACCGACCTTCAGGTCCTCTTATTCTCAAAGAACTTATACAAATTTAGGTAAAAGGTTTTGGGTATTGGAATGGATCTAAAAGACGCTTCCCCAGCAATGATGCCAAAATGTTGCGGGCCAAACAAGGTTAACTTTCTATATATTTTGTCACTTGCCTGATCATTAATTATCAACCAAGTATTTGTAAACTTTCGAAGGATCTCTTACAGGATCATTCATAATACCACCTTGAGATGAGTCCTTCTAACTCTACTATTGGGGGGTGTTCAAAAGGTTGTCAATATCTCATGCACTCCTTAATAAAATGCGTATGAACAATTAAATATTCAGAAAGAAAGCATTCATACGTGCATCTAAGAAATAATCAAACCTACTACAATAATAAAACACAAATACAGGAAATGAAACTATGAAAGCATAAAATCTACAAAGCATAGAAAAGAAGGAGAAGAATACTGTCTTGGAGTGGGCCCAAGCTCCAATGAGATCCCTCCCAATGTGAACACACTTTAGGAACTTGTAGACTTTGTTATGCAATAAAATAATTACAATGTATATTATATACCTTCTATACAATTGCTATATATTCTATATTCTATATCTTCAGAGAGGTCTGTGTGTGTTTATATAGCACACACACAGGTCTTTTGTTACAACTCGGTTACAAAAATTGGTGTATTCCAGACTCGACGATGGCAACTTGGTAAGCTTCGATCATCGTCTACCAAAAACTAGCTTTGTTCCTAATATTGGCGTGTTTCATAATTGGCTCATGCTTCACTTGGCATGGGCGACACAACTCCCGCAAATATCATGTGTGGCGTGGAGTTGTAACTGTACTATTTATTATCGCCCGTGTCATGTTTGATCTGGTCAACCTACAAAAATAGAGGCACCTTCCTTTATAGAAGGTGCCTATCTTCTATTGGAACCTTCCTAGAAGAGGAAGGTGCCTATCTTCAATTGGTGCCTTCCTGGAAGGGGAAGGCGCCTACCTTCTTCTGGAGCCTTCCTGGAAGAGGAAGGTGCATGTCCATTATGCATCAGTTCTATAGTAAAAAAAGTGTCAGGTCCATGAAAAAGACCTCGACTGATTAAATCTAAAAAAATCAACAATATCTCCACAGAAATACACTAAAACACACAAATCAGATAATACGCATAATCTCATTAAATAAATACATAATCATTGATAAAAACACACAATTCCTAATATATCACCGCATAATATCTGCTAAGACTCATACAAAAATATAGGCAATTATGGGACTCATCACCCA
>JAQPPZ010009405.1:0-16885 GCA_028583015.1 Wollemia nobilis | reverse complement strand
ACCTTTAGGTACTTATTTTCCAAATCTGTAATCAGTACTTGTGGACACTAAGCACATTATCAAAAAGAGAGAAATATTCTCTTAGCTTCCTTTCGATTAGGAACCTAGTTTAGTAATTAGCCATCATGTTTTGTTATGAGGAAGATAAACATGAGTTTTATGAATATTTTGTTTGGATTCCATGAAAATTTCTTTAATAGAAGGAAGGATTGCAAAATTTCTTACAAAGCTAGGCTATCGAATCTCGTAATGGCCTTATATCCATGGAACAAATATATTGCAATACCTTTATCTAGGATTCACTTTGTGATATGTGGATAAGGAACAATTCCCATAATAATTTAGCTTTTGAAAGTCCTTTAAGCCATTTTGAGTGGTTTGACAGATTATTTAGTTGGCCTAACTAGAATTTCCATGTCCAATCTGGGGATTCTTGGTTACCTCCTATAAGCGATCCCCTAAATATTCTATTTCAATTTCTACCAGTATGTTATTTGGATGTGGTCAATAAATATGTTCCCACTGGAAAGGTTTCCTTTGATAGTGAGATTTATCAGAGTCTTCTATATCAAAGGTATGTGTAGACTCATTTATTCTAGGAAATTTATATTATATTTGCTCATACTCGATGTCTGACATAAATGGATCTTATGTTGTATAGGCATCATGGCACTCCTTGGCCATATTATATATTTTATAGATACATTATAATTCATTATAATATTCCATCTCAAATTATTTATTTTGAGTGTATCTTGTCTCCAGTCGAGGATTATTATAGCTTAGATTCTGACTAAGACTATGATGGTTTTCATATTACCATTTCTATTATGTCTAGATTCTAGTTCTGGTATATTTGTATGTAAAAAAAACTGTTTAATAATATTCAGGTTTTCATGTTTTGTCCAATTATTTTATGCTCCAGTTTTCTTTGGAAAATAATACCACATGAATGGTATAATGAGTAGTTTCTGATTTAAATAGTGTAGCACACTTCACTACATTCAACCACCACTCAGGTGGTTGGGTGGCATACTTTACTACTGAGCTGGGATACATGGATTATCAAAGCTGATTGGTAGATTTTTGATATAGTTTACCCCAAAATTTCATGTCAATAATAGTATGAAGTTGCTGGTGAAATTTGTGGATAGTTTCCATGCTTAAATGTGTCCTTGCTCTCTTTCACCAAACTAGGGTTTCATGCCAGAATATTTTTTCGATGTTTGTGGATAGTCTCCACGACTTCTAGAGTTAAGGCCTTTGTTTCACGTTGTCTCTAGTTGAATGTCAATGAGGAATTGTAACCTTGATGATATATAGAGAAAACATTATTTTTTTTATCTCTTGTTTTTAAATTTCTAGTAGTTAGTTTTCAATTTCATTCAACTAACTTGTATTTACATCACGTGATTATGACTCATAACTGAGTTTATTCATTCCCATGAAGAGTTTTATCATTTTTATTTTACCATAGGGTTATTATATGTAGAAAATAATGCCACATGTATCTCTTCACATATTATTTTAGTACTTAAATGGTGTGAAGCGCATCTATTATATTACAGCAAAGAAAGTGGTATTTATAACCATGGTAAAGATTCAGGTCTACGACTATATCTGGGTGAACTATTACTAATTGGAATAGTAATCTACCAGAGTTCATTGTAGTTGAGATGTTAAGCCTCTTGGCCAAAGGCCAAATTGTAACAAAAATAATTTAAAAAATATTCTTTTAATGTGCTCATTTTAATCCAAGGTTAGCCTAGACCGACAATTGAGGTATCCTCATTGTTTTGACATAGAAGATTTTTAGGCTATCTTTAGTGGCTAAATTTCAACTCACTTGAGTTTTATCCATCAATTCTTATTCATAGCTTGTTTCTATTTGAGCTAATTGACCTAATAAATTTAAAAAGTTATCTATCCTAAGTGATCCTTTAGTAAATCTGAACCTTCGGTTCTTACACACTTGAAAAATAAGGAGTAAGTCAAAAGATATAGATGCCAAGTATTTTTCCAAAAGAATCTAAGGTACATCGCTTAAAACCCATGTAGGAGGGTTGACTTAGCTCTTCCACTTTTAAATGACTATGGATCTACTCGTGGGAGAAAAGAACTCAAGCATCATAATCTCAAGCACTGACCTTGTACTTACCAAGTGTACATTTCTTACAATTATAGATTTTATATTCTAAGTTAATTTGTTTCATGCCCAAATATTTTTCTAACCTAGATATAACTAGAATCTATTAGTTATCCTAGGCTCTCATACCAACTGTAACAATCCCAATTATTACTACTCAACCACTATTTTTTTTCTATATTCATATATCTTTCATGAGGCAAGGAACATAATCATGATCTAAGGTAGAACCATTCCAACTAGATTGTAAGTTATCAAGTAAAATAGCATCAAGAGATATTAAGACTTGATCGAAGTCACTCTTGAGTAGAAGTGATCAGCTTTTATAAAACCCTTATACAATTCAGGTTTGAAAACACTAGCTAAAGCATCAAGTTTCATCCCCCATAAAAGGGAGATCACCATGGTCCACAAAGACCAGTATATAGGTGAATTCCTTGAAGATGGAAAAACCATATTAAATGGAATAACCTTCATAGTGGTTACTCATGATTCTTAGATCCCTCCAACATATTTTCAATGGGATCACTAAGTTAGAAAAATCACTAAATGTGATCAACTTACATAATCCTTGGAATGTTCCCTTAAGCATGGCTATACTGCTTGAAATATATCAAGTCTTATTTTTTCTCCCCTTATTTTAGGAATCTCTTATGTATAGAACATGATACAATTAAGTGATTATCCAAAAGGGTATTAATTAGTTAATATGCCTCATGTTCCTCAATTTATCAACTCAAAATGTGAGGTAGGACTTTATGCACAAATAAAATCCTATTTATCTTTTTAAGGGTTCCTCCCACTTCAAGTTTTAACTCAAATCAATCACTAATTTGTAATCAAGTTGCTTAGATGTAGACACCAAAATAGCACCAATCCAATTATGTGACTGCAAAAACTGATTTCTTTGACGCACACAGCCCCTAGGGCAGCCCTCAGAGGTTAAACAGTGGTCCTAACCACTTTTGTAGCAATTTTGTAAGGTCAAAAGGCAATTTAGCACATCCAGGCACTTTGCTTAGAATCCATCTCGCCCAGGGACGAATTCAAATTGGGATCCATCCTACCCAGGGATGAATTCTAAATTTTTCCTAGGTCAGGACGAGTTCCAGGTTCAATGAGCAAAAAGAAAAATGGCACCAAGTGGTAGCCGAGGATAGTCAATTAATGCCTCCTGCATTGCATGCGCGTGTAGGTGGGCAGAGTAGGCATTAGAGGACTGTCACAAGGGTAGTCATGGAGGAATTTCCTCCATCATGGGAAGGCATGGCCACCACATGGCGCTTATGCATGCCCCTCCAAAGAGACCCCATGGGTCTATAAAATGGTGGACTTTCCCACCCAAAAGGAGACAAGTTGAAGGCATTTTCAAGCAATGAAGGGCTACCAAATTGAACACCACATTACACCCTTTTTTTTAGATTCACCTCTTCCACATCCTTGATCTCTTTCGCAAGAGAGGTTATTGGGTGGCTTTTGGAAGTGTGGATCCAGACCCAAACCTAACATTTGACCACATTGATCTACCAATTTTCCGACAACCCATCACAAGAGATTTTGGGACCATCCCAAGTGGATTGGTGCCGAAATCAAGTTCTAACGGTGGGTGGCCCGCTTGGGCACCCCGCACTTTCTAAGTTTTATTTTTAGTTTGTTATTTTATGACTTGTTTATATTCCATTCTATTATATGATGTCTAGATAGTTTATAGCTTCGATTTCATAATTTTTTAATCAGATCTCGTCATGTTTTTGTCACTTTTGTTGTCCCACTAACTTGTAGGTAGAGACATCAAATTCCCATTGATGGAGGTCAAATTGGGAGAATCCGACCATCTGGGTCATCCCAAAATGCCCCCAATTACCTAACCCCTCTGTTTGTAGGTATTTTGGAGATCCTAAGGCTTGACATTTGAGCAGCATCACCGCGGCGCTTTGTCGTAGGCGAATTCGTCCTACCTGGGGACGAATTACAGTAGAATTCGTTCTGACCAGGGACGAATTACAGTCCAACTCAAATTGACAGAGTTTCATCGACTTTTTTGCTGGCAGTGGCCCTTTGGTGACGTTTTTTGGTCTCTATCAAAATTGCAGGTTGCTTAGAGTCACTTTATTCACTGATTTAGTTAATCTTATTCATGCATACTCCATTGGTTTCTAAGGTCAAACTCTTTATCTTTTGTCACAGGTGCTACTAAAAATTTGTCATTTCTTTGAATGCAGGAGAAGCAGCAAGGATCGAGGATTCATCAACACCAGCGACGACAACACTCAGGCCCGCCCATTTCAAATGTGGTCATGCGGAAGGAGGAGTACTAAATCTTGATTGTAACAAAATTCATTTAACGCTCCTAGCCCATGAAAATGGAGGAGGCATCTTTGTAACCGTGATTAAGAGAGTTAAATAAAAAGGTTTGTGCTTTCTACACTTTCTGTTATCTCCTTTCAAAGTTGTCTTTTTCATTTCATGTTTTTCACATTTTAGGACTTAAGTGTTTATTTGATTTTGGATGCATTACAATAGTTTTCCTTTCAAAACTTCTGGAATCTCATGCTTTCAGTGGCAATCACGGTGGGACTTTTTCCCATGATTTTTTAAGATCAAGAAACTGATCAAAAATTTGTGATTTGTGCTTACAGGTACCTTTTGTCAAATTCTGACTATTATTCTTCTTTACCTGTGGTGAATACTTTACTGTAATTCATCTTACCCTGAGACAAATTCAAATTCATCTCAGCCAGGGACGAATTATGTTCTGTAATTCATCTCATAGAGGGACAAATTTTTTTCTACACATTTTCAATTCCGAAGATCAGAAACAACAGGTCTAGGCAGAGAAAGGTAAAGGTTATAAACTGTTCCTCTCATTTTCTACTTTTTCTATTTTTTTTTGTCAATTTTGCCTTCTTAAAGAAAATAGTTGCTTTTGCCTATTTCATTTTTTAATAAAAAGAACCACACACACATCACGCAACATTTTTTTAACCAAGGAGCTGGTCTTAAGACCCCAGCCCTTGATCAAGACCAACGGTGGGTTCATCACCACCTTGGCTTGATTTTTGCATCCATTTACCCCGATTGTCACTATTGTTAAGCGTAAATCTTGACGAAATCTGACTGAGTGTCGCTGCGGTGATTCCTAGTGTGCGAGGATAAGTATTCTATGGTAGGTGTCATTAATAGGATAATCCTCCTTTTGTACTGCCTACGTACCACGTACCATCTGCTCTCACGTACCTATAGTTTCCCTCTCGTAAGGGCGGGTATATAGAGAGGTTGGTATATCGATCGGGAAATGGTATATTGAAGGGGCAACCATTTATGGGAGTTATATGAGCCTTCATTACGCATTTAAATGTTCTTCAAAACTTTCAAAAACAAAACAAAATCATCAAAATGCACTAAAACCAGTTTAGGACACACCATTAATCTTTAAAAGAGATAATCACCATTTGTGTATGTGTGTGTTTATTTATGCTTAGTGTAACAAAAAATCATAAACGAGATACAATCTGCTTAGCTGGTAGAAGAGCACCACAATGGTGTGCACCTAGAGCCAAGCCCAATCAAGGGTAGAATCTACGGAAAGTGTACAAGGAGTGGGCGCAAATCGCCTTCGCTTTAGCCCTGAGGACTTGGCCATACCGCCTTGGCGGTTTGGACCACAAGAGAGTCCACATCATTCCACGTCAAGGTGGAATTATAGGGATACCCCCTTGGGGGACACACCCATTCAACATAGCCCCTTTTAGGAAGAAGCTTTACATGTGGCACTCAACCTAAATAAAAGACCACCTTTAGAGGCTAGATATGAGTGGCCACCGCACAACGAAGTGCTAGAGAGGCACAGTGCCCATGAGGAGAGAAAAAATGACTATGGCATCTCTCCTTTGCCTCCCATCATTGTTAGAACTAAAAGACAAAACCCAGAGCGCAGGGCTCTCCACACAGGGCGAGCTAACTTCGTCTGCCCCCTTCAAACCTATGAAAGGGAGTACGAGGAACACCATAAAATTCCTCGAGAGCAATATATAGTGTGGTAGCCTTGTGCTTTCGCACCTACTAGATACCATGGTCACACATTGAGGCCAAAGCCTCAGGTAAATGCTGCCAACCTCGATAGAAGGAAGCGACCCATTGAAATCTTGAATCATCAAGACCGAGGCAAATACATAGGAGAAACATTCAAGCCTCCTAGGCCCAAGATGGTGGACCAAATTGATGTGGCAGTCGCCAGACATGTCACCCACCAAGCCCAAATCATGCGGCTTGAGCAAGGTCATCAGGAGTTAGAGCGCTTATACCGCCTTAACAAATAGCGCATGCAGCACGAAGCGAACAAGCTGCTCTATAAACTACCTAAGAGGGTGCCAACCCCTCACACCCAAAAAGCAAAACAATATGAGAGGTATAATCCTTTGGTGCAGGATAGGTCTCCGTGACCTCGTCAAGCTTTGCCTCCGAGACCCCATAGACCTGAGAGGGAGGCCATTCCCCAAAACAACGATGGGTACCCTCAGCGGGGACTCACTCAAGGTCATAGGTCTCGCCCAGAGACTCCTCAAGAAGTTGATGAGGAGTATGAACAAGAAATATAATGGGTCAAAACACCCTATCAATGTGGAAGGGCTGCCATTCGGCCAAACCCCCATAGGCCTCCAGTCTCCCACAACTCACAACGAAAGCAAACAAAAGAGGAAGAAATTAAATCTTCCAATGCATACAAAGCGCTATTAGAGTGTTTGGAGTCTATGGAGACCAAAGCTTCTGGGCACCAAAAGCCCACGTTACGTCAACTCCATAGTCATCCAGTGCATCTTTCAGTGCCCACACCTCTTTACCTCAAACATTTTAGGTTGCCTCAGTTGGTAGTCTTTAAAGGTGAAGAGGATGCCCAAGAGCATGTGACAAGATTCCTAATCCAATGCTTTGGCATTCAGGATAATGATGCGCTGTTGCTGAGGACATTCATAACCACATTTGCAGGCCTTGCCTCGGATTGGTTCAAATAGTTGTCGAAACACAACATAAATAATTTGGATCAATTAGTGGATGCGTTCCTTGAACGCTTTGCCTTCAACACCAAGAAGAAGGCATCACTGAGTGACCTGGCCAGCCTCAGGAAATATGAGGAAGAGACAATGGTAGCTTATGGGAATCGATGGAGGGCTCTACTTTCTAAGCTACTCTACCTTCCCCCTATGTCCGACCTCACACAAATATTTTCATGAAGTTGTTTGAGATCAATCTCTGGGCTATTGCAGCTGTATCAATACGCCACCTTAGAAGAAGCTCTGGCATAAGCCAGAGTTATCGAAGAGATCAAAATATAGGATGGCAAAATCACCAAACCTAAAAAGAAAGAGTGGAACAAAAACACTAAGACCGGCACTACGCAACCAAAAACCACTATGGTTAATCAAGTTGCGATAAATGTTCCTAAGCCTGCTCAAGAAACACAGCCTCAAAAGGCTAATTATCAGGCAGTGCCTCCTAGTAATTATGAAAGAAAAAATCAAAAATTGCCCTAGGCGATAATTCACCCCTTATACGGAGTCTAGGGACTCCCTATTTGACTGCTTATCAGTGGAAAATTTAATCACCCTTCTAGAAATCCAAACCATAGATCCTAACGCTCCCAAGCCTAAGGGATACAGAGAGGATTTATATTGTAGGTTCCACAGGCGAAGGGGACATGACCTGAACGCATGCTGGAAATTCAAGGGATTAATACAAGATTTGATTGATAACAAAACATTGGCGGTGGACAACCCCATAGCGCCAAATAACTAGTAGATGGGAGTCTTCAAATATCCCTTGCCTGCCCATGAGGTACAGGAAAAAACCCTTCAGGTCAATGAGGTGCGATAGAATCTCCCCATGCAAGGGTATGTGGGAATGATTAGCATAGTGACCAGGAACAAGAAATACCTAGGGGTTTCCCCCGCGGTATCCACAAGAGAAGTTCCAACAACGTCGCAACCTCAAAAACACCATGTGCAGTTACCTCCGCCTAGACCTGATGTCACGATACGGACCAAACTCACGCAGAGTTTGCGGACCACGTTGGCTAGGCTATCCATTTATGAGCTTATACAGCAATCAGCGCCCCATCAAGAAGCTCTCATGGAAATTTTGAAAGCCATCGAGTTGTAGCCCCACGAAGCTAATTCTTTCAATAACTTCATGGGACATGTAAAATGATGTACGGAGCCGGTCATCACCTTTCAAGAAGATGAAGTTAAATTCATATTTGATGACTTGGCAGATCCACCCCTGCATGTTATCATGTGGGTCAACGGGATCCCGTACAAGAGGGTGTTGGTAGACACTGGCTCGTCTAGTAACATCATTACTACAGCAGCATTGAAACATCTAAAGCTGCCAGCCTCTCACATCACCGCTTCCACTTACACGCTATGAGCATTCAACGATGTGATATGCTCAACAGTTGGCACAATTGTTCTACCCATTCAGGTAGGACAAAAGATGATACCTACATTGTACCATATTTCGGAAGGCGAGATGGCATACAACATATTGCTAGGGTGACCATGGATCAGGGACATGAAGTGTGTCCCTTCGATAGCTCACCAGTGTTTCAAGTATGCATTTTAAGGAGAAGTACATGTAGTCTCGGCAGACATAGAACCCTTCAAATACTGCAATGCGGTGCAGTTTATGCCGCAATCGACCCTCCCATCGACACACTTGGATTTCTAGTTAAATCCATCTAGACAGGGTCCGATGTCATAGGCACCACTGGTGACTAATCCATCAAAACCCCAGCCAGGTGCATCTTCATTGTCCTCTCCTTCGCTACCAATGCCACCTATCATGGCTAAATAGAAGGACAAAGGGAAACAAATCCTAGAAGAGGCTCAACCCCTGGAGGAGGTGCTGCCAACAATATCAATCATCTCAACAGAAGATATACCTAGCACAATGGAAGCTGAGTCTCCTGGTCTACCCAACATGGAATGGACTCCAGAAGGGCTTCCGTTCCCTCCCACTCAATCACCAACAATTACTATTGAAATGGCCAGTACGGTCCTGGGGGAGTATCTAGTGCAGAATGTTGTAGCAACGCCCATGCTAGAGTCAGTGCAAGACATGGGGAGACCTCGCCTTCCCATCGGGATAGTTGTTCCTTTAGGCTACCCACCAAACCAGACCAATTTTGTGTATGGGGGCCTTGACCATGGTGCTGAACCATGCATGCAAAAGGACGAGGATGAAGAGCCTTTTGTAGAAAATGTCAACTATCTGTCTAATCTGGACTTTGCTTTGAAATATCTTGGCTAATGCAATTGTCATGGATACAGGCTAGGCATATATGAGCAAGGAGTGCATGTCCTTTGCCAACCAAGATACCAAATGCCTTATGACAAGTCGGGAGTAGGGTTCAACCACCCCCTGCCCTTGGACATCTTGGTGGAAAACATGCAAGGCCTAGGAATAGGCAACCAGGGTGTATTGGCATCAGATCCCTATGCCAACCCAAGCACAACATATACATTGGGATATTACCTCCCATGGTCAACAACCACCCTTGGTAACATCAATAACCCTCCTCCTTTGCTAGAGAGAGGTGAAAGTTCGGACACTAACTTTCAAGGAGAGCATAAATAGTGTCTAAAAGGATCTTCGAAAGATGAATCAGAATCATATGATACCTTCAAATCCAATAGTGATCACTCACAAGAGATTCCCATGAATAACTGGCAAGAGGTCTTTTTGAAATTATTCCCTTTAGAGGTTCTAGTTGAGCCAGTGTTGTGTCAAGAGAATTAGGTCCCCCCACCAAGTGTGGAACAACCGCAATGGGACCAGATTAATCTGCTAGAACAAGGTGAACCCTTAATTTCACAAGTAGTTGTTGAAGAAAATAAACATTTTTGGATCTTCGACAGTGATTCGGAAGATGAGACTGAGATGGCCTATCTCAACCACATGCGACAAATGCAACAAAGGCAACAAGTGCAACAACAGTGTCCCTTGGGGATTAATGACTTATTTACATAGATGGGCATAGTGCCAGGGCATGAGTGGTACATAGACCCAGTAAGGTGGGACCAAGTGTTGGATCCGTGGCTCCAAATTTACGACGACCATCGTCCACCCCGATACCCTATAATGACATTAGTGTCGAGGGAAGACCCTATAATCCTATCAACACATAGGGCTGATCCGTTTGTGCCCGTCCCTCTAGAGCCAGATCCAGAACATAGGGAACATCCACAATGTTTGATTCATCACACCTACGGTAATGGAGACCAAATTCATTTCATCCACATGATCTCCATTGATTTGATCGCACCCATCGGCTGGGATCGTGCCAATTCACCTCCATCCCCATCAGGGTACTGGCCTTTTGGTAAAATGCCTCATTTTTCCCCAGGGACAACTCAGGATATCTTTTAGGCTGAAGAGGAACCCGATGTTCCCAATTTGGCACATTCAAGCAATTTGAGTGGTTTTATTTTGAGTGTATCTTGTCTCCAGTATAGGATTATTATAGATAGCACAATGGAAGTTGAGGCTCCTGGTCTAATCAACATGGAATGAACTCCAGAAGGGATTCCATTCCATCCCCCTCAATCACCAACAATTACTATTGAAATGGCTAGTACGGTCCTGGGGGAGTATCTAGTGTAGAATGTTGTAGCAACGTCCGCACTAGAGTCAGTGCAAGACATGGGGAGACCTCACCTTCCCATCAAGACAGTTGTTCCTTTAGGCTACCCACCAAACCAGACCAATTTTGTGTATGGGGGCCTTGACCATGGTGTTGAACCATGCATGCAAAAGGATGAGGACGAAGAGCCTTTTATAGAAAATGTCAACTATCTGTCTAATTCAGACTTTGCTCTAAAATATCTTGGCCAATGCAATTGGCATGGATACGGGCTAGGTAGGTATGAGCAAGGAGTGCATGTCCTTTGCCAGCCAAGATACCAAATGCCTTATGACAAGTCGGAGTAGGGTTCAACCACCCCCTGCCCTTGGACATCTTGGTGGAAAACATGCAAGGCCAAGGAATAGGCAACCAGGGTGGATTGGCATCAAATCCCTATGCCAACCCAAACACAACATATACATTGGGATATTACCTCCCATGGTCAACAACCACCCTTGGTAACATCAATAACCCTCCTCCTTTGCTAGAGAGAGGTGAAATTTCAGACACTAACTTTCAAGGAGAGCATAAACAGTGTCTAGAAGGATCTTCAAAAGATGAATCAGAATCATATGATCCCTTCGAATCCAATAGTGATCACTCACGAGATATTCCCACGAATAACTGGCAAGAGGTCTTTTTGAAATTATTCCCTTTAGAGGTTCCAGTTGAGCTAGTGTTGTGTCAGAAGAATCAGGTCCCCCCACCAAGTGTGGAACAACCGCAATGGGACCAGATTAATCTGCTAGAACAAGGTGAACCCTTAATGTCATAAGCAGTTGTTGAAGAAAATGAACATTTTTGGATCTCTGACAATGATTTGAAATATGAGACTGAGATGGCCTATCTCAACCACATGCGACAAATGCAACAAAGGCAAAAAGTGCAACAACGACGTCCCTTGTGGATTAATGAATTATTTGCATAGATGGGCATAGTGCCAAGGCATGAGTGGTACGTAGACCCAACAGGGTGGGATGAAGTGTTGGATCTGTGGCTCCAAGTTTACGACGAGCACCGTCCACCCCGAGACCCTATAATGACATCAGTGTCGAGGGAAGACCCTGTCCTCCTATCAACACATAAGGTCGATCCGTTCATGCCTGTCCCTCTAGAGCAAGATCCATAACATAGGGAACATCCAAAATGTTTGAGTCATCACACCCACGGTAATGGAGACCAAATTCATTTCATCCACATGATCTCCATTGATTTGATCACACCCATCTGCAATCTGGCCGATCCAACACGGTCATTGCATCTAGACATAGATGCCATCGATTGGGATCATGCCAATTCACCTCCATCCCCATCAGGGTACTGGCCTTTCGATAAAATGCCTCATTTTTCCCCAGGGACAACTCAGGATATCTTTTAGACTGAAGAGGAACCCGAGGTTCCCAATTTGGCACATTCAAGCAATTTGAGTGGTTTTATTTTGAGTGTATCTTGTCTTCAGTCAAGGATTATTATAGCTAGCACAATGGAAGCTGAGGCTCTTGGTCTACTCAACATGGAATGGACTCCAAAAGGGCTTACATTCCCTCCCCCTCAATTGCCAACAATTACTATTAAAATGGCTAGTACGGGCCTGGGGGAGTATCTAGTGTAGAATGTTGTAGCAGCGCCCACGCTAGAGTTAGTGCAAGACATGGGGAGACCTTGCCTTCCCATTAGGACAGTTGTTCCTTTAGGATACCCACCAAACCAGACCAATTTTGTGTATGGGGGCCTTGACCATGGTGCTAAACCATGCATACAAAAGGACGAGGACGAAGATCCTTTTGTAGAAAATGTTAACTATCTGTCTAATCCGGACTTTGCTCTGAAATATCTTGGCCAATGCAATTGGCATGGATACAGGCTAGGCATGTATGAGCAAGAAGTGTGTGTCCTTTTCCAGCCAAGATACCAAATGCCTTATGACAAGTCGAGAGTAGGGTTCAACAACCCCCTACCCTTGGACATCTTGGTGGAAAACATGCAAGGCCTAGGAGTTGCCAGGGTGGATTGGAATCAGATCCCTATGCCAACCCAAACACAACATATACATTGGGAGATTACCTCCCATGGTCAACAACCACCCTTGGTAACATCAATAACCCTCCTCCTTTGCTAGAGAGAGGTGAAAGTTTAGACACTAACTTTCAAGGATATCATAAACAGTGTCTAGAAGGATCTTCGAATGATGAATCAGAATCATATGATCCCTTCGAATCCAATAGTTATCACTCATGAGAGATTCCCATGAATAACTGGCAAGAGGTCTTTTTGAAATTATTCCCTTTAGAGGTTCTAGTTGAGCCGGTCTTTGTGTAAAGAGAATCGGGTCCCCCCACCAAGTGTGGAACAACCGCAATGGGACCAGATTAATCTGCTAGAACAAGGTGAACCCTTAATGTCGCAAGCAGTTGTTGAAGAAAATGAACATTTTTGGATCTTCGACAGTGATTCAGAAGATGAGACTGAAATGGCCTATCTCAACCACATGCAACAAATGCAACAAAGGCAACAAGTGCAACAACGATGTCCCTTGTGGATTAATGAATTTTTTGCACAAATGGGCATAGTGCCAGGGCATGAATGGTATGTAGACCCAGCAGGATGGGACCAAGTGTTGGATCCGTGGCTCCAAGTTTATGACAAGCACCGTCCACCTCGAGACCCTATAATGACATTAGTGCCGAGGGAAGACCCTGTCCTCCTATCAGCACATAGGGCTGATCCGTTCATGCCCATCCCTCTAGAGCCAAATCCAGAACATAGGGAACATCCACAATGTTTGAGTCATCACACCCATGGCAATGGATACCAAATTCATTTCATCCACCTGATCTCCATTGATTTGACCACACCCATCCGCAATCCGATCGATCCAGTATGGTCATTGCATCTAGAAATAGATGCCATCGACTAGGATCATGCCAATTCACCTCCATCCCCATCAGAGTACTGGCCTTTCGGTAAAATGCCTCATTTTTCCCCAGAGACAACTCAGGATATCTTTCAGGTACATTTTGAAGAGGAAACCGAGGTTCCCAACGTAGATGTCTCATTTTTCCCCAAGGACTTGGGTATTTGGGTATTTTCATTTGTAAAGGCACTTTCATTCTTAGGTAACAAATTCACTCATACCTTGTCTATAACCACTCAAATTTTGTCGATATCAAGTGGTTGAAAGGAATCAATGGTGAGGTATATTCACATGGTAACATGAGAGATGTAGAACCATCTAGTGTCAACTATACTCTCCACCAAGTGTACCTCCTGACTAGGACCCTGTTTGTGGGTAATACACCTGGTGTGATTTATCTTTCTAAGCATATACCCTATGGAGTACTGCCATAATCGCCTCTCCATGTTAGTCAAATTGACAAGCTATCATCAGTCAAGTGTTAAAGGAAATCACCATCAATTAATAATTTTGGGCTTCTACTAAGTTTGAATCATCCCATGATGCATATAAAATTTAGGTTTGGCATCATATTGGAATCTCTAGCATTCGATGTGTTAATTATTCAACAATGTAGAGATATCATTGAATATGGTATGTTTCAATTGGCTATATAAAAGGTTTTTATCATATGTTCGTTTGATGTTCCACACCTAAGGCTTCATAATTCGAGGAAGGATACCACCAATTAAACTAGAGAGATCTAATATTCATTGGTATTTGCATGGTTTAATTTTAAGGTCATAAAATTTTTACAACTACCTTCTCTAATTTTATTTTACGCATGCAGGGGCTTCAACGGATACTCCAAAGGAGATTAGTGATGATTGGTAATAGCACAACTGCGCTACCAAGGTAGTCTTGGAAAAACCACTTCCAAATATCAAATCAAACTCTTTTAAGTGACTCTAAATTTTGGTAGATTAATTTTGTCACCCAAAATATTAAAGCAATGGGTTATAACATGCAGAATAGAGGACAATCGTCCCCATTGGTTCGAGTGGAATACATTCCATGGTGGTTGGAATTTTTTGGTAAGTAGTGTTTGTATTTACAGCGGGTTTTAACAAGGATCCCAAAACCTGATTACATAAGCAATGGGCCTAGGGCATCAATCCCTTGAAACTGAACACCAAAACAGAAATCCCTGCCTAGCGGTAACGATAAGCATGAAACAATCCCTCTCAGCGGGAAACAAAAAAATAAGAAAGAAAGTAGTTTTGGAGATCCCGCCCAGCGGGGAGTAGCCAAAAACCACCATCGAGAAGATCCCGCCCAGCAGGAAGCAAAGAAAAATTGTTACAATAAAATCCCGCCTCGTGGGAAGCAGTCAAAACCACCACAAACAGTCCCGCCTAGCGGGAAGCAACAGGGAAATCCCACCATCCGGGAAACCAGCAAAAAAGAAAGGATCCCGCCTCGTGGGAAAATCGACGGATTTGGCAGATCTCGCCCTGTGGAGAAACCAGCCACCCACCGGGAAAACATTTCGTTCAGCGAGAGCCATCCTGCAGGAATCCAACAGCCAGCACAGAGAGGATCCAACCCATTAGGAAGTGACTAGAGAGTTGCACCACAAGGAACCCGCCCCATTAAAAAAGAAGAGGATCCCAACAGTAGGGACCAAGAATCCCGTCCAAGCACAGAGCCTGTCGAGGATTCACAAGAAAAAAGGGGGAAGCTGTCCAAACCCTAAACCGTCACCTCCACCGCACCGAGAAACGCAGGGGACCAGATCCACATGAATAACCTGCAAAAAACCCCAGGGGGAAGTTTGAGGGAAAAATGGAAGGGATCCCCAACCAAACAGAGATCCCTGGGAAGCACCAGTCCGAAAAAACAACCAAGGAAACCCTAGTCGGTTGGGAGGGGCATAGATAGTGTAGAAGGATCTCCCCCTAGGAGATCATCTGCAAACAACCACTCCCCGGGAGGGATGACCTAGGTTGAGCTAGGGACTGGGCAGGAACCAGGAGCCATGGGAGGGGGAGCAGGGGAGGGACCAGAGCCCTCCCCTCTCTACTTTCTTCCCCATGGTGGTTGGAATTTATTTACCATTGGCTAGTAAGGATTTCCACATGAAGTAAATGGTCGATTCACGTAATCGAAATTAAACATTTTAATTATGTTTTTTATTTTATAAACTAAGTCTTATTGATACGGATTCAATAAAATTGTTGTACCTTTATATTTTCATTGGGTCCTATAGAGCCATTAGACACTCCCTCCATACTAGAAGCATTTCCACATGAGGTCATGAGTTCCACTCTTATCGGAAGCTCTACACTAATTTTTTTATATATAATAGGCCCAATAGGGCATGAGTTCCTAATTTTTTAATAGCTAAGCTTCTTATACTAAAACAAAATTATTAATATTAGATAATATTCTTGATAGTCTTCTACTACAATGCATATCTAATGAGTTTCATATTTCAAAATATCAAGGAAAATTTTTAACTTCCATCATAAAAGAAGATCTTGTGCTAATCTAATTAATGTCAACAATAAAGTATAGTGAAGGAAGGAGAGATTTAACCTGATTCTCCTAGCTTCACTTTCCTTTGGGCTTGCCTTCAAAGAACCTCTTCATGTACTTCCTCGTTTTCTTACTCCTTCTAACCCTCCAAGCTTGTTCCTTATTATAACTAGGAAATATTTCAAGGCTTCTGGTTTTTTATCCATCCAAGGTGGAGATCATACTCCCTAGGCCTCCTATTTTTTCCTAGCTTATCTTCCTTTGCAAGATGTCTTTTATTTATAGGTAACTTCTCCAATCATGGGCCAAATAGTGGCCACATTATAATAATATTAAAAATATGCCTTCGACCCATTATGACTTATCATGTCTTATAGAGTACAACCAAAAGTAGAAAAAGGATCCACTAGAGATAAGGTGAGTGTACTTATTTTTGTTTTGTATCCCTTATGGTTCACATCCCTCCAAGACACCTCTAATAAAAAATAGAGGAGATAATATCACTTTTATCTCTACCAATAAGATTATGCCATGAGGGAAAATAATATAGGCTTTTAGTATTAAATAATACTAGTGCCTAATTTGGTCCAATAAAATTTGGAATTTTAATTTAAAAATTAGATACAAT